>PVIR01038437.1:0-14516 GCA_004026965.1 Petromus typicus
AACAAACAAAAAGTGCCTAGGAGGTCACTGCAGTAGAGCCCTATCAAAGTACAGTAAGTGACAGCAGACAAAATTAAAGTGCATTAGTCACAGTAGTGGAGTCATTTTTAGTAAAATTGTTTTGGAGGATCTAGTGAATGCAAAAAATAGCTAGTGTTTTTTAAGAAGAGAATGACCTTATCCCATGTCTCATGATTTTCTATTTCCTTAAAATTATATTATCTTAATATAATTCCATCATTAGACCAGCCAAGCATAAATCTTTAAGAATACTCCCCACTACAAGCAAAACAAACCAAAGAATAAAAACTCTACTAGAATAAGGCAGAGAATTTGTTAGTGTTTGGATACTCTATATTTGTTTTGCATCCTATATCACCTAGAAATAGCTAAAAGAAGATTATTTATATGATTATATATATCATTATATATAATATATATACACATACACACACACACACACACACACACACACACACACACACACACACACATATATATATATATATATATATATACTGATTAAGCTATGCAAAATTTAAGAATGAGTCCTAGCATTGTATGTTATATATTGTGAAATAGAAAATGCTCAATGTAAAATAAGATGAAAGGGGACAATGTTGAGATGGTAACAAAAAAGTAAGGAAACAAATTTTATATATATGGGGGGGTGGTAGGGTGGGTGGGGCTATGGGAAAAAATGAGAATTAAGTTGTGTCTTGTACTGGTACAAATCCCCATTATGGAGTGCAATCATGATGTGTATATTTAATGTACCAATAGAGATAATTTAAAAAAAAGAATAAGTTTATTAATAAAGATAAGAACTGAGAAAAATTAAGAAATTAATTAAAATAGAATTTATTAAGATTACATCAGTGGTTCTTTGATTAAATATTACAACAAATAGGAAAATACTGATTCTTAAAATTTCCTGTAAGGAAATTTTTTTTGACTCATACAGGGCAGATCTGAGTCTGAAGCCTACTTAAATTGTTTCATAGATTTTAATAGGAAACAAAACCTTAGTCTTGGAATTCTGATGTCTGTAAAAGTAATTGTGAAATATATAGAAAGGAAAGGTTTGGGGTAAGCCTACAATCCAATCTGTTATTCTGAGGAAATGTAACAGATGAGATTTGTGGAAAAGTACTCAGCCACTGATAATACGAGTGACTTGTTCCTGGCAAATATACAAGGGCATTTGTTAGCAGCATAGAGGTAGGTGTAGGTATGGGTGTGTGGGTGTGAGTTTGAGTGTAGATGATATACACGTAGACACAGATATATGGTTTCAAACACCACCACATCAGTTGCATAATATGTAGAACATAAAATGTATTTAATAACCAAAACCATTTGTTTTTATTTGTAATATACCATAACATACATTTTATATCTATAACATCAGATGCATCAAGTTTAAGTCACTATATTAAGTTTATCACTACCTTGCATTTATACAGGAAGGAAGGATTTTTATGTATGTCTCATGATTTTCTATTTCCTTAAAATCATTAAAAATATTGATAGGGTGTTATTAGTTTTGATTTTTTAACTTAAATTTGACAATCTCACTTTGATTATCTAAAAAATTCAACATGATGTATGCTGAAATGTATTAAAAGTAGACATACATTATATATGGAAGAATATACCTGCTCAAGTAGCAAAGAAAGAAAAAATATGAGTAGTAAGAGTTGATCTGCCTTGTCAGGTGTTAAAATATAATCAGTGATACTTTGGTTGTCGAACTACTCCAAGCTTGAACTTACCACTACTTAAAAAGGGAAGTTAAAAAACAAATCTCAGCATCAGTAACTTTGCTCCATAATCAAACTAAAATTCTAACTTTAGCAAACCTATGTGGGATGAGCGTGAGTCACATAATGAGTCTCACTGTGGACACGATGGGGCGACGCTTCACTCTGAGCGCCACTTTCCCCAGACAACGTACAGTGCTTGTGTCACTGCCCTCAAATATTTGTCATGGTGCCTCTTTTTTCACTCTTTACTTAGGTAAAATATTGTAAACCTGGCTCCAAAGAAAGATAGTGACACTAGCAGGAAAACAGAGAGAGCTGTGGTACAATCAAAGAAATAAATCCTTATGAAATTTATTTGAGTACTAAAAAATGAATTTATAGCTGTATATTTTGGCTCCTAGAATCAATTATTTTGTTTTCTGTTATTTCTTGTGGGAAAAAATGTATCCAGTTCTCAAATTTCTTGATGTTTGAACATGAATTTGGAACAAATTGAGTTCAACCACAGAGGTACAGCCACAGTACATAGCCACAAAACTCTATTTTAATAAGAATGTATAAATAGAGCACATTTGTGAGTCTAGATGTGTATCTCAACTATTTCCAATAATATAACCCATAGCTTAGCTAGTGGAAAGTGAGCTAAGTAAATAGAAAAGTGACTTATTTAATACATCCTGCTAGATATAACTTCTATCCATGTGAAGAAAATCATTTAGAAAAATCGACTAGATTATGGAATGTTCTTTTGAGTCATATGCCAATTTTTTTTTGTGTGTGTCAAACTATTTACACAATTCAGAGGTGTAATAGGGACTTTTAAAACAGGATATTATCTCTCTGAATTGCACAAGAAAAGTTGACCAGTGAGACCAAGTTAAAAAACAAACAAAGAACTCTATATCAAAAAGGTCTATTAAATGAACCAGTACACTTAATGGATATTAAAAATTCAAAATTCAGATTATCAATACAACATTATATAATTTATGAGGAGGTTTTATAAAATAATTAAAGGGAATAAAGTGGCCAAAAGCTATAAAAAAGAAGTCCATAGAAAAAATTTAAATGACTACATTCATGTATATGTTTTAAATATGTGCATATATACAAGTGTAAAACTGGTGCTCATGTGAATTTGTAACTAGAGAAATGTCATTAAAGTAGCAAGAAATTCTCTAATATCTGTTAAAAGGTTAAATTTTAAAATAAGAGGGAATGTTCTTTCCTTCCATTTAAAGAAACTTTCTCCCTTAAAGAAATTTTCTGTCTGGGCCGGGGATATAGCTCAGTGGTTCCGGTGCCTGTCTTGCAAGCGCAAGGACCCGGGTTCGATTCCTGGTGCCACATAACAATACTGGGCGTGGAGACTCACCCCAGCAGCAACCAGTACCACATACCACAGTGCCGGGCGTGGTGGCTCACGCCTGTAATCCTGGCACTCGGGAGGCAGAGGCAGGAGGATTGCTGTGATGTGAGTTTGAGGCTGAGCTCAGGGCCAGCCTGAACTACAAAGTGGAGACCCTGTCTCAAAAAACCTAAAAAAAAAAAAAAAAAAAGAAATTTTCTGTCTAATGATTTTCAAGTTAAGTAGAATTTTTTCAGGCAGCCCACTTGGCCAATAGGAGCCAAGACACAAACTGAAGGAGGTTCTGAAGTGTGTTTAGTATGAAAAATATGAGTATGTATTTTTCCCTTCCGTACTCATTTACACAGGGTAAAATGGCTAAATTTAAAAAAGCAAGTAAATATATATCTAAATTTCTTAAAATGTTACTCTTGTAAGGCTACTTCACAATATGCTTTGGATAAACTACTTTTATTTATTTTCACCCCTTTAAGATTAAGAAATACAGCATATTGGATAGAACATTTGAATATGAGTAAAAATATAAATTCTTAGTCCACTGGGTATTTCTTCCACTGAGGAAAATATTGGACTTTTATTTTAGGGGACGTTATGGATGGTTTGATTCCATTAAACTTGAGACATGTTGAATTAACTCTATTCTGAACTAAAAGAGTCTTAAAATAATATTTCTAAAGGACATTTTATAACTGTCCTTCAACAGTCTTTTTTTAAATTGACTTAACCCATATTAAATGAAACTAAAGTCTGAATTGCTTCTTTACTTCTTTCACTCCAAAAAAGTATTTGAAACCTAGTTTATCTTTCAACAGAAGAAAGTATACTCTAGTTTCTTTTCTAACAAGACTATCATTTTCAGGGGTATGAAAACAATGTCAGACACTATTTGTACCCTGCCCTGTAAGGAGAACAGTGAGGGAAAATAGAATCACAGGAGTGCACGCATACTTGCTGCCTCAGCAGTATTTCTGCAATGCCTGCTTCTCAGACGGAAGGCCCAACCCGTGCTGTTCTTATTTCTCTTGGCTCAGAAACTGATGAAGTTTGTATTGTATCCTTGAAAAACTTCCTATGCATGGAGGCAGTGAGATGTATCTAAGTCCTTCTTCATGATGGCTGGAGAATAAGATGTTTGCATCACCAGACATCATTTTCATCATTTGTGAAAAGTGACTGGATAGGTACCACTGTGCCCCCAAAATACATGAGTCTGTCTTAACTGATACTTTTCATACCTGAGAGATCCAGGTGGAATTTATCATCCACATGGTACTTTTTTTTTTTTTTTTTGGATATAGGGTCTCATTTTGTAGTTCAGGCTGGCCCTGAACTCAGCCTCAAACTCACATCACAGCAATCCTCCTGCCTCTGCCTCCCGAGTGCTGGGATTACAGGCATGAGCCACCACACCCGGCACTGTGGTATGTGGTACTGGTTGCTGCTGGGTGTAATGTATGTGGTTACCGGGGATCAAACCCGGGCCCTTTCGCTTGCAAGACAGGTGTTGGAACCACTGGGCTAAATCCCTGGCTCTAACTGTAGGTTTTGGCCAATATCCATGGTCCCTTTAAAATATGTGAGGTCCAGTCAGATTTGAGGGCAGTATTTGGGAGGAGGGGCAGGAGCACTGTTGACAGTTGAATCCAGAGGGCACATCTCCAGGCTTTTTGACTTTTTGAAATAGTCTTGCTGATTTTTCCGGGCTAGCACCAAATTTCCAGTTGTCCTGTCTGAACCTCTCAAATAGCTGGAATTACAAGAATACAGCACCTTAACTTACTGAAGATATTCTTTTCAGTAATTTTATTTTAATATAGTTTCATGAGATAGTCAAGTTCTTTTCAATTACTATATTTACAGATTATAGTGTGGATTTTTGGAAAAAGGAAAAATGGATAAAAACAATATAGTCTTGAGTGCAAATAGTGTTATTTTATGTTTTGCTTTTCTATTAGTGATGGGATGTAGTATTACAAGGATTATTTTTATTTGAGTTTTTGAATTCAAAAAAAGTGCAAGCTTCCATTATTATATTTTATTCTGGTATACCAAAGCATGGTGACCTGGACAGGAAGTTCTAGCCCAAATAAAGTTACTCAGTATAGGGAATGGTTGTTAATAGTTTTTGATGGGGTAGAAAGTAGAGAGACTGGATGCAGAGATGAGGTCAATATTAGTAGTGGAGGCTATACTGGCAAAAAACCCAGAAACATTAGAAAAAAGTTGTGAAAGTAAAGGAAATTGGATTTTATCAAAATATTCCTCAGAAATCCTATAAGCTCCAAGAAATGAAGATTCCTATTAAGCAGTATTTCATTTGTTCCTCTTCGTCAGTTTGGTTGGTATGACAAATGCATGACATGTCACTGAATTTACCAAAATTCGACGTATTTTTAGAGTATTAGTCTGATTCTTAATTGAAATCTTCAAAAATCCTTCCCTATTTCACCTCAACTTCTATCAGGCACCTTCTATTTTTGCAGAAGTTAGTCTCCGTTTTAGCTAGGAGAACAGAACATTCAGGGCAAGTGGTGTCAAATTCCTCTCTTACCCCTCACTGCCAACAGCCTCACCTTCTCTCCTTTATTCCCTGCCTGTCTTCAAGAAGACTTATCTTGCCACCCTCTCCAAGAACTATTCCCCTCCCCACAGTATTTATTCCATATCCTTTCTGTTTGTCTCTTGAAATTCTGAAACTCCATGAATGCTCCTATCTAAAAAAAGTCACTCTACTTTCTCCCTAAGGGGGGAAAAAAAAGGAAAGAAAAGTGTTTCTGGATTAACTACTTCTGGCTCACACTGGTGCCTTGAAGTCTCTTATTCTAGTTTCTACCTGAAATGCCCTCTGCTTCTCTGCCATTAGTATTCTCCACCCACCTAGTCCACTGAGCTCGAGATCAGCCCTGTCCAGAAACAGGCTTTCTATAAGGGAGATTCAAATTTTGCTACAGATCTGGAACAGGTGGGCAGCAGATCGAGTTGTGTCTCTATCTTTAGGAACAACAGCTTTCACAATTTACACATTTCACATTTTTGTGTACTGGTACTTTAAAGATTCATGACAATGGTGAGTTTTGATAAAACTGCAGAGGTTAAGTGACTTGTCCAAGAGTAGTGGCAGATTGAGAATTAGTGGTTAGGTCATGGGAATCCATGTGTGTATTTTTATTATTCAGGTATTTTATGGGTGAATGAAAAGATAGTACTTTTAGAGAAGGAACAAATAACCCATTAGGTATTCATAAAGCTCTTTCTTCCAAACGAGTTTAATACTAAGGTATAAACTGGATTCTGTCTCAAATGACTTACTTTCCTCCATCCAGAGGGATTCAGGGAGCATCAGGACTGTTCTGCATTTAAACCAGGGTCTTGTGTGAGTGAAGTGATAACACTTAGTTTTATGTTAGCACAGGGGATGACTTGCATTAAATAGTTTTATGACTAAAATAATGGATGACCTCAGAGAGTTTCAGACTGGGTCAGAAAAAGGCTTTCATCCAGGGAAATTACTTGAGATGCCATCAACCCTAATTTGAGAAAGGATATCCTTATTCTTAGACAAATTTCTATATGGAGAAAGAAATTTCCAGAATTACCCTGTGTACATCACTGAGGTGTAATATTTATACTCTTGAACCCTAAATTAAAATCTAAAGGAGATATTCCTATCACTCATTATCTTGGCTCTTTCCTTTTTGTATTCTGAATCTTTCTGGTTCAATTGAAAAGGGCTCTGTAATTTTTTCCAGTTCTGGGGAATTCTGGCAGTTTTCACAAGAAATAAAAGATGAATAAAATATGGAATATAACCACACTTTTATCAGTTCTTCCCTCATTAGTATGTGATCTAACAAGCAATCAAATGTTCTATTATGAAAATAACTTTATATCCATTAATACAGGATGATTCGGAAACTTGTACTCCATATGGACATGGCTGAATAGCAAAAATGACCGGAAATGCTTCATGAGAACTTATATTCAAGGTTATACTTAAAGGAAATAACATGAAATGCTGATGCAAAATATCACAGTTTAATGTATTTTTATGCACCACAATACTTGAATTTAAATCATTTTCAACTGTTCTTAAATTATAATTTATTTAAAGTAAATTGATGAGACAAGGATTTTAAGAACGTAATTTTGGAGGTAAAAAAGTCCACTTTGATTTTTTTCTTTTACCTCACAATAGTCTAAGAGTACAATTGCTTTTCCTCTTTCAACTTTGTTTTGCATATCGTGTTTAAAAAGCAAGCATCTTCCATTTGCTGAACTTTCAGTTATCTTGCACTTTGATTTTTGTTTTACTCACTTTGCAGTCACAAAATGAGAAATGTAGACACTGTGTACATACAAGAAGTTCGTGCAAGTCAAGTTCTCAAAACCACATGCAAGATTCAGCGGCACATGGTTCAGAGCTCACACATTCCAGGATCATGTAATACTGGCATGCAGATGAGAGGAAAGAAAGGCACCTATATCATGAAAATAGAGGATGATGAAAAAGAATGACATTATCTTTATGACAATTATCTAATGCAAACCGTATACCCATAATCTTTACCAGAGTGAAAATTGGGGCACAGAGGTAGATTTTGGTGGTAAATGGGAAACTGTATATAAATACTATTAGAGGTCAAGTAATCATTTAGATTAGAACTTCTTTTCTGTACTTGGCCTCTTCCACGTTATCTTTCCCAGCTTCTTGATTTGTAGTTCCTCTGCTACATCATGCAAAAGAACAGAGCTAACATTGGAAATCACTTCACAAGCTCTAAGCCTAACAGATAACAAGGGTGTTCTCCACAATTTACACGAGAATTAAATTGGATATAAATACCTCCTGTTCTTACCGGTGGGTGTTGTGATTCCATGTATTAAGGTGTGAAGCAGACAGGAAAGAGATAAATCTTTCATAAGTACATTGTAAATAGGCAAGTGGGATATAAACCGTATTCATAGGTAATAGAGTCAAACAATGAAAGGTAAATAGTTGTCACAAAATAGACTTTATCACAAAAATGGTTGTAAAACTAGAGTTTATGGAAAGGGTAAGTAAAATAAGTAATTGTTTCACTACTGTTTTTTGAAATATTCTGGAAATATGGAGCAATAAAATTGAGGGGCACATTTTAAAAATTATTAAAAATTATTAACACTAGTTCAACCAATCTAGCAGTAGAAATTCCCCAATAGGTTTTGCTTCTGATACTTTGTTGAACAATAATACTAATAGTATATATAAAAGTAACCAATATATAGTTGTCCTTTCTTGAAAAATTAAAAAGTGCCTTTGGAGAGGTCAGTTTTATTAGGTGATTTTTTTTCACAATGAACTTTGGGCTCATTAGAACTAACTCATGAACTTCAGCTATAGTTTTGTCTGAAATGTACTAATTTGACTACCTCATCAAAGAGATGTTATATAATAATATATTTTTCTCAGTCATACAAATCACTTTCAGCTATGAAAAACTTGTATAAATGTGTCTTTCTCAAGTTGGACAATATTTGAAGTGCTTCTTGCATTCAATAATACTAATTTTGAATCTTCAGTTTCAAATTTCTTTGTGTTTATGTTAGACTATTTCTGGTGGAACAAAAATTATTCATCTTAATATTATAAATTTGCTTATACAAACATTGTATTATGTAATTGAAGTAATTAAATTTGAGTGGTTTTATTTTCAAAACAATTCTCAAAAGCAGGGTTTTTTCCCACAGGAAGAGTGGTGGAGTATGAAGACGTAGTACTTTAGTCTTTTTCTCTATTGAATAGCTCCATATCATTGAACTTGAACTTGTACAACTCATTGATAGCAATCAATCTCTAAAGTCAAAAAACAATGTAAAAGTAATAATAACAATAAAAATAACTGGACCATCTTTATGCTAATCATGTTGAATTTTTGAGGTGGGTATATTCAAAGTGATTGTTGATGTCAACTTTGTTAAAAGGGTGTGAAGAAATTCACGTTGCTTCCTTGAAAGGAAACATTCATTAAAACAAGTAAATTAAAAGGGCATATAGTTAATTGTTTAAAGTACAGAAAAATCTGTTGTTAGAAGCATGAGACTTTCTAACAGAAAGTATTCATACTTTAGTTAAGGTTTCTACTCTCCCTTACAATTTGAATTTTTTTCTATATTTTAAGATATATTCACCTTGAATTTCTTTGTGGGAACAACATAATTGTTCACTTGCCAAATCTTAATAACCCAGGTACAGCTTTGTATTCTGGTAACTAGATCATATAGAGAAAGTTCAAGTCGTAGCTAAAGTTATGTTTTCTCTAACCATTAGTGGGGCTCTACTGCACACAGTTATATCAGTTTGCATCATGTTATAATGCCTTTGCCACACAGTATAACTAGATATAGCACCATGCAATGCCATGATTTGAGAATGAGACACTATCTCCAGGGAAGAAAATAAACATCTGAGAGAAGAAAACAAAAGCAAGGGTTCAAAGCTGGTGAGATTGGCCTTTTCACTTAGGCTACAGCTATAGTGCCTGTGGTGTTTCTGTTCTGGGAAACATATACATACCATGTTCATGTCAATGCCATTGGTGTAAGTCCATGCATGCTGGAAATACTCTTCAAGCCGCTGCCGTAGGGGGTTGGGGATTTGGTGAAAGCGAATGAACTCTTTTACTCTCAGCATCTGCATGTGGTACCTGGCAGTTCCCGAGTATAGCCTTTGGATTATTGCAGAAACATTTCCAAAAATGCTTGCATACATTAGTGCTGGATTGGATAAAAAACAAAGTTATGGGGTAACACTGGATATGCATACAGTTTACCTTCTTATAAAATCACGTATGTAGATTTTGATTATCTTAGACTAAATATGTAGGCCAAGGTAGAAAAGAGAAGTTAATCTAGTAAGATTTGACATTCTATAGTTTTAACGATAAATCTAGAGGGGGAAAGTATTCAAATTCATTCTTGGTTCTAAATTCAAGTAAAAAGTCAGATTATTTATAGCATCAACTTGTGACTAGGAGCATGAACCAGAGGTGAGATGCATTTAGAAAAATTACCTTATTATTTGCAATTAGTCATGTCACAGGTCATCATAAACACTTTTTCTTGCAATAAATTTTTTGAGATAAAATATCTTTTAGGTTTTTTTAAAAATTAAAGTTAAAATATCAGTTTTTAAATTGTTACATCTCTGTCACTTGGCCTCAACTCTAACCTTTTAGAAGTAGAACACCTACTATAAATTTAAAACTTATTTTGAATACTGTGTATTTTCTAGTGGATATCTAATTAATTTAAAAAATGTATAGTTTGGTTAGAATGTTAATTTGTGTATGTGTAAAGATTAATTCTAATTCATTTTCATAATACCTTTGTATGAAAAACATATCTCTGGTTTAGAAAATTCATTTAAATATGGTAAAGGAAATTAGAATGCACTTCTTTAGTTTCATCTATACGGAGAAATTGTCATGACACTATTTGCTATATATTCAGTACTGTGATCACCTTTATTAGTGCTTCTTGGGATAAATTTTTGTCATTTAAAATAAGCTCAATATACTTTCTCTTTTCCTCTTTATATCTGTATTCAGTTTCTAGTGATTCTAAAAAAAGAAACAATGGCTTTTATACATAAATTCCCATAATATAAAATCTGTACATGGATCTTTGGGTAACCATAAGGTACCCAAAAATCATACAAAATAATGAGTATTTGAAGTGCTAGGAAAGCAATGTACCGAATAGGTTGGGGGAACTAACAACAGCAATGAAACACATTGAAGTATTTGATTCAACTATGTTTAATTTAAGCTTTTTTCCCCTTAAAATATGCTTTACAAATAGTAGCTTCCATTACGTGTAGATTTTGGCCAGATTTAAATTGTGATAAAGTGATCTGTTTGGACAGGGTGTTTGTTTTCTTTGCCAGATTATCTCCTTTGATTGTCAGGGTTGATTCTCATGGCCTTATCATGTATGTTCTAAGTAGGAGAATGTCTGTGAGAAATGACTGAAACTCATTTTATTTATTTATTTATTTTTGGAATTATTTAAGGAGATGAAGAGTGCACTGATAGAAGCATTAATCTTATATCAAACTCCCTGGGCCACAAGCTGCTCATGTAATTTGATTAAATACTAGTCTGGGTGACACTATGAGGTGATTCAAGGTAAGATTAATATTTGAATTAGTAGCCAGATTGAACTGTGGGTGGGCCCCATCCAGTCTACTTGAGAACTGAATGGAACAAAAAAGAATTCCTCCTCTGTCTGGATGTCTGAGATGGGATCAAGTGTTCCCTAGTCTTTGAACTTAAATAATTCCATCAGTTGTCCATTACTGCCTAGGCCAATTTCTTATAATAAAGAACTGTATCTCTGTCTATCTATCCATCCATCCAACATCTATTGATTCTGCTTCTCTGGATATCCTGATTAATTCAGGACTTTTGTGCTGGGTCTCAGTTGGTATGTGCAGCAGAGAATAATTCTCTGGCATATCATCTCGCAGTACATCAGCTGTGTAAGATTTTACATCCACAGGAAAAGGCAACAGGTCTAAATTGTTTTAATAAATCTATAGTTTTACTTGTATGCTGTTATCAAAATGAATTACAGTGTTAGCTTAGGTTGTAAAGAGGCATTTCCCACTCACTTTCAAGATGGAGAAATCTAGATTCTAACAGTATTTGTATGACTAGATGAAAAAATGAAACATATATCTCAGGAAATTCTGTGATAATGTTTATAAAAGTTCTAATAAAAACATAATTATACTCTTGTTTCTTTTCAGATCATATAAATCTTTTACTTTTTTGAAAATAAGGACAATCTTAAAAATCTATAGTTATAATTTCATCAATTTTAGAAAACTTTCAGTCATTATTTTCTGATTACTACATTTTTCTACTTACTTTATTCATTTTGGGGGACTCCATTATCATAACTGTTCAAGGTCTTGTTATTATCACTTCACTACATAATTTTCTAGTTTTTTCCAGTTTCATATTGTTTGATTTTTCTCCTGCTTAGGTATCATATTTTTCTGTTTCTTATCTACCGATTTTTAAAGGATGATGGTTATTATACCGATAATATTGTTTAAGGCTGCATTTTTGTCTCTCTTCCAAACTGTTAAATATTCTTCTTTTAAACATTTTTTAAGTTGATATATAAAAAGATGAAGCCAGTACCCATTTATAGGACACTGTATGATGTGTAGATGTGTGCATGCACTGCCTTACGTCTATCATTAAACATCTCTACCTCCTCAAACATTTGACATTTCTTTATCATGAAAACATTCAAAATCCTTCCTTCTAACTTTTGAGATACTATAGTACACAGTTGCCACTCTACATACATTAGCACACCAGAACTTTCTATTTATTGCAATTCTTCCCCATTTCCCCTCCCTAGTACTTACTATTCTTAAAATTATAAGTAACATGCCACTCTCAATTTCAACCTGTTAAGCTGCACATAAAAGTAAACACATGTGGCATTTGTCTTTTACCTGGCTTATTTAATTTAATGTAATGAACTACTGTCATAATGCCATTTCATTCTTTTATAAAACTGAATAATATATATATATATATGGTATATATATATGTATATATATATATATGGTATATATATGTATATATATATATATTCATACATACATATATAGTGTGTGTGTGTGTGTGTGCCATATTTTCTATTTATCCCATTAATGGACACTTAGGTTGTTTCCATTTCCATTTCTTTTTCTTTCCAGTGTTGTAAACAATGCTACAGTGAACATGGAGGTGCAGATGTCTTTTTACTGCTTTTCCTAGTGTACTAATTTACACCTGCCAGCTGGGCATGGGGTTCTCTTTATGGTACATCCTTATTAGAACTTATGATTTTTTTTTCTTTTCCTGTAAATTTATTTTTTAAAAAAATTTTTTATCTTTATTGGTACATTACATATACTCATCATGAATGCACTCCATAATGGGGATTTGTACCAGTATAAGACACAACTTCATTCTCATTTTTTCCCATAGCCCTACCTACCCTACCGCCCCCCCTATATATATAAAATTTGTTTCCTTACTTTTTTGTTACAATCTTATCATTTTCCCCCCTTCTCCTTATTTTACATAGAGAATTTTCTATTTCACAATATATAACATACAATGCTAGGACTCATTTACATCTTTATTTTCTCATACCAGAGAAAAGATGTGATATGTACCTATCTGTGCCCTATTTATTTCACTTATGAGGATATCCTCAAGGTATGTCCATTTAAGTATAAATGATTCAAACTTATCATTTTTTATAGCAGAGTAATACTCCATTCTGTAGAAGAACCACAGCTTTTTTATCCAGTCTCCAGTTGATGGACATTTGGGTTGTTTCCAAGATGTAGCAATCACAAATTGGGCTGCTATAAACATGGGTGCACATATGTCACTGTGATATGAGTCTTTTAATTCTTGTGTGTATATACCTAGCATGTTATACCCCCATCTTTAAATTTCACTATTTTGGATCATTTTCATGGATTTTTTAAAAAGGTTAATTTCTTGTTGCTCACACAAAATACCCAATACCCAAAGTTTGAAGAAGCAAAGATTTATTTTTTTTGGACAGTTTGTAGAGGTTTCAGTCCGTATTCAGTTGGCTGAGCAGCCAGGTGGCAGAGCAGACAGGTATCGCAGAGGAGAAACAGTTCATGGTGGGCAGAAGACAGCAAAACAAGGGCGGATCACAGCTCTTTGTGTCCCTCACGTCTCATCCTGGTTACCCATGCTTAGTTCTAGCATCAAACCCTTGATCCCAGCACTACACAACCTACATCTAACTACCTCTGAAAATCCCCACCCATTACTGTATGAAGATTTGAGGAGACATCTAGACATAAGCCATAACAGTCAATTTCCTGATGTTGGCCTTAAATCAACACAGAGTAGATAGATAGTATGTTAGTTCACTTATGGTGGGATTAAGGACTAGGAATTCTGTCATCCCAGTCTTATCGGGATGCTAACCTGGCTTGGGGGAGGGGGATTATAGCATAATCCTTTATTAGACTTAACTATTTGGAGCTACCTTGAATCATTTATATCAATTATGCAGCTACCTAAAGGAATGGGATGAAAGGACATTAAGATGAGAGAAGGGGATCAATAGTTTTGACAATGGGCTGTGGGGATTCTGAGCAACTCTGTCCTGTTTCTGAAATGGGGTATCTGGGGGAAGCATGAAGCCAGAGAAAGATGAATGGTGATCACCAACAGGCGATGAAAGTGGGTTGTGCCATGATTTTCTTGAAGATGAGAAGTGATTCTGACACTAATTGTGACAGTTTTCTGTTTGTGAACTGTGAGGAGCAGGTGCGAAGGGGCTGG
>PVIR01038439.1:0-14525 GCA_004026965.1 Petromus typicus
GAGGTATGAACTCTGGAAAGAGGCAGAATGTTTCCTGTTTTGTGTTTTGTAGTGTTGAAAACATGGACAGCTGACTGGCTTTGTCCTAACAGGTGACAAGCGTACAGCCAGGTCCTGGGCCCTGGCACCAGACTTGCGCTTCCACAGTCCGCTTGGAAGGGGTGACTTGCAGATAAAAGGAGGATTTACTGCAACAGATTTTGTTTATAGAAATTAGATATTTAGAATTCTGAGTAGTTGAATGTTACTGACATTATGTGAGAAATCTCTTGTCATAAGATACTGATAGGCTCGTTCTGCAGGAGACGCAGGTATTTTAAAAAGGTATTGAAAAAATTTTGTATTCTATATTACAAAAAGGATTTGAATTATGTTTAAATCTTGACATACTTTAAAGTTAATTGCTTAGAGAAAGTATCTACAAGTATCAGCTTGTTTACCATCTTTTTTCTTTTTTTTAAGCAAATTGATTAGTAAAGAGTTCTATTTACAGAAAGTTATGTTTTAAATATTAATATGTAAAATTGATAGAAATTTTAAAAGTAAAGCATATTGGGAAGTACTTTTGGTCATTTAAAATATATAATCATTTATGTATTCAGCTTTAATTTTGTAAGTATAGAAAGCCCTTGTTTCTATTTCATATTTCTGTCAAAAAAGTTGTCATTTAATAAATAGGCCATGCAGTTACTTTTCATTGCAGACAGTCTTAAAACTTCGATGATGTCTTTATTTCTTTTTCTTTTTTCCTTGTTTTCCTCAATTGCTTCACAGTTCAAAAAAGTCTTTAGACATTTTGAATTAGAACAGAAATAGAAAGTGAAAACTGACATAGGATTTTTAAACCACAGCTTATTTCACAGTTTGAAATATGACAAATGCAGAAATAGAGCTGTGTAAGAAAGTAAGACAAAGTTTAGAAACACCATACTGCGTTTCTCTTAGAGGGAGAGTAGCAATCAGATCTGAGCAAACTTTCAAGAGGTGGTGACCGAGGCGGGTGTGAGGGTCAGTAGGTGTCTGCCACGGGGGAGGAGGAGATGCTCTAGTGGAGAAGAGCATGTGCGAGGGCGGGAAGCCCGATCCCGCCGTGCCTCGGGCAGTGCGAGTTCTCCATGACTGCTGGAACCTCAGTGCCAGAGGCGTGGCTGGGGCAGGGTGCTGGAGGTCGGCTGGACATAGAGACAGTGCCAAGCTTAAGGGTTTTTCTGTGTCCTGTGAAGAGATTGGACTTTACCACGGAAATAATGAGAAACTCATTAAAGGGTAATAATACAGGAAAGTTGCATGATGAAATTACTCTTGTGGAAAGATAACCATTGTGGCACTGTGTAGATGTCAGGGGACTTGGGTGTGTAGATGACAAAACTGAAGGCAAGGGAGACTGCTGACAGCGGTCATTTATAGGAAATTAAACTTCAAACGTGTTCAGAAGGTAAGACCCTGAGGTGTAAGAGGAGAGTTCTTCCCTCTCTCCTCCTTTTTTCTTTCTATTTTAAAAGAACATTATAAACTTTACTACTGGGGACTGGGGATTTAGCTCAGTGGTTCTGGCACCTGTCTTATACCTGTCTAGTTCATCCTCTGTAACCACATACAACAATGGGCATGGAGACACACGCCCATCAGCAGTCAGTACCACATACCACAGTGCCGGGCGTGGTGGCTCACACCTGTAATCCCAGCACTCGGGAGGCAGAGGCAGGAGGATTGCTGTGATGTGAGTTGGAGGCTGAGCTTAGGGCCAGCCTCAACCACAAAGCGAGACCCTGTCTCAAAAAAATAAAAACAAAAAACTTTATTACCTCAAAGCTCTCATAAAAACTCATGTTTCATAAGTGATTGGTTATCTAAAACGAAATTGACTATAAAAGGAATGTATAAGATGTGACCAAAGTATATGATTAATGTTTAAATTTTTAAAAATTATTGCAGCAAAGTCACACTACATTAATCCCCCTTAAAATACTCCCCCTTGTTTCAAATACACTTACTCTTCAAAAGCAATTTTGAAAGTCATCTTTCCTGCCCATAGTATGATAAAAAAAAATGTGGCGTGTTTAAGGCAAGGGTGAGTATTTTGATGGGGATCAGTTTTTTACCATATCTTTGAATCATACCATGTCTGTGTGTGTGTGTGTGTGTGTGTGTGTGTATGTAGAAAGATACTATAGGTATTTTTTTCTAGACTCAATCACTTTTTTGTTTAAGCTTATTAAATCTTCTTAGAGGAATAGTCTCTTTTTGATTATAGTTCCTTATTACTATGAATGATGGCTCAGAATGGCTCATTAGTAATATGAAAAATCAGCTTGTTTACCATCTGTTTTTCTTTTTTTTAAGGTGAAGTTTCACTGTGTATTCTAGGTTGGCTTCAACTCACTGTATTCTCTGCTGGCCTGGAACTCGTGGCAGTCCTGTCTCAGCTTCCCAAGTGTGGGGCTTAGAAGTATGCACCAAATTCCTGGTTTAAATTAGCTTTCTTTCTGTCAGTATTGTTACATATATGAAGTTTTTAAAAATCCCTTTATTTTCATCTTTTCTAAGTGATTTTACTTGATTTCACTTGTCAGGAAAATGTGTTATCTTCATTATATTGAAAGGAATTTACATGATCACTTTTATGTAAGTTACTATAGGATATACTAAAACTATAAATATTAAGCTGTTAGTAGATTTAATGGATTGTGTTATAAATCAAGTAATTTTCCATGAAATTGGGATTATTCTTTGTAATGTCCAACTAGCTCAGAAGTTTAGTTCAAGCTCTAACTATGGAGCTGGCTTTGTCCTTTGAAGAGTGTTACTGTTGTTCTCAAGAAGCGCTTCCTGAAGGCCTCCCTCTCCTTTGGGTTCTCAAGTCCTCACCTGTGCCGGCTGTCCCTGGTGTGACGCTAACCCATCCCGAGAACTGCTCCGTAGCTTCACCGCTGGAGATGGTCCTTCAGTGGATCATCGCCTCCTTTGGGCTGTCTAAAGTACAGTGCACTGTCTCCTTCCTTTGGAAGCCCAACTAACACCTGACCCGGACCTCAGTTAGTGCGGTCCTTCCCGGGGATCACGAGGGCTTGGCGAATCCTTGCCTGCGACTGGGGGTTTAATCTGGTCAGAACAGTAAGTATCTTCTCACCACACCTCTTAACCTGCTGCTCAGTGCTTTTCCGTGAAATACTGCATCCCTTAAGCATTTTCTCAAGGTTTTACTTCATCATGACAGTGGCACTTTATTTTAAAGAAGTGTGATTTCTAGTTGTAGGGTCTGATATGTGAAGTTGAAGGGATCCCACATCTCTTATTTGGGATAAAAATACATTTACACTCATTTTTCTTTTTGAAAATCATATATTGAGGTCAAATTCAGGCAAAACACAATTAACCATTTTATATTTAACAATTCATTGAGTTTTAGCCATTCACAGTGTTGCGTAACCACTGCCTCTGTTTAGTTCAAACATTTCCATCGTTCCAAAGCAAAACTCTCTGCCCATTAAGCAGCTTCCTGCGCCTCACAGCTCCTAGTAACCACCAATCTGCCATTCTGTGTGTGCATTTATCCATTTATGCTGTTTCATATAAATGAATCCTCTGTGTCTGGCTTGTTTCATGTAGCATGTTTTTAAGGTTCATCCATGTTGTAGTATATCTCACTCACTGTCAAATAATATTTCACTATATGACTATACCACCATTTATTTATCCACTCATTTATTGGTGGACATTTGGAATGTTTATACCTTTTGGCTATTTTGAAGAAACTCCTGTAAGTCTGCCCACATGTATACTTATATCTATAGTTATTTTTGATATTTACTGAGCAGTAGAAGTATTGGCAATTTATGTAAAATTTGAATTTATTAACATTTTTTAAATAACTAACTTGGTTTCATTGATTCTGTTTTTCATTTCATTTGTGTTTACTCTTTACTACGTCTCCTTTTTTGGTAGCTTTGTATTTAGTTTGCTTTTCTTTTTCTAATTTCTCGAGTTATTGATTTAGGGGTCTTTTTGATGAAGGAATTACTATAATTTTCTCCATATGTTTTGGTGTGTTTTTGTTTTGCTTCACCTCCTAATACCTTTTTGATCAGTTACTTAAGAGCATGTTAATTTCCACAGTTGTTGTTCTCTTATTGATTTCTAGTTTTATTTCGTTGTGTTCTTTCTGTGAGGTCAGTGTTTAAAGCTTATTGAGCCTTGTTCTGTGAGGCAGTTTATGCTCTATATGGAGCTTTGAGAAAAACATCTCTTTTCTTCCAGTCTCTTGCGAGGCTTTAAAAGAGACAAACAGAAGAAATAGTTGGTTGAAATAATGTCTGCTGTACTTTCTGGAGCCGGGGACCGTGGCCTCAACTGGTTACTCAGGCTGCTGAGCTCGGGAGGGTACGAAGCACTGGGAAGCAGGAGTGCCACAGAGCTTTTCTGTCATGTAAAATTACCTTGTTCTTGATTCAGCATTCACATGGCTGCTCTAAACCTTCTGCTGTTTTCAGAGTGCTGAATATTTCTGTTTGTTTCTTTTTGAAGGGTTTTGAAGGGATGAGCAACTTCACTGTTTTTCTGAGGCCTAAGATTCCTTGTTCACATTTTGTAAAATTTATTTTATTGTGCTTTCTTTTATTTTGTGTCATTTAACATTGGATCTAGCCTCGTAATACTGTCTTTGAGTGTAAAATACAATATTGTTGCCAATGCATGTACTACTGTACAGAAGATTTCTAGAAGTTATTTGTTTGCTTAACTGAAGCTCCCCCCCATTTATCAGTACCTCCCTTCTCTCTCTCCGTTTCACTCATTTAATAACCCATTTATGTCTGACTGCTAGTTGGTCATCATTTTTGATGGTTTTATTCAACTTTCTACCACCTTTTCCTGGTAAGCAGAGGTGCTAGCATCTTGGGAAAGTTGCTAACTAATCGGAGCCGTAGCTACTCTTAATTATTGAGGGTCCTTCCCTTTACTCCTCTTTTTCTTCCCTTGTGTGGTTCTTGTGAAAATCGAATGAGAAGATGAATCTGACTATTTTTAAAAGTTAGTATAGGGGGCCGGGGATATAGCTCAGTGGTTCTTGCGCCTGTCTTGCAAGCGCAGGGCCCGGGTTCGGTCCCCGGTAACCACATACAATACCCGGCGTGGTGGCTCACGCCTGTAATCCCAGTGCTCGGGAGACAGAGGCAGGAAGATTGCTTTGATGTGAGTTGGAGGCTGAGCTCAGGGCCAGCCTGAACTACAAAGCGAGACCCTGTCTCAAAAAACCTAAAAAAAAAAAGTTAGTATAGCGATCTAATCTATTGATAGCCGTCACTTGATGTTTTTTCTATTGTGACTGGAATACAAATCTTCAGGTACAAATAAGTTAAGCCAGGAGCTTTGTGAATCTATTCTTTATTCCACATATTTTGTCAGCAAATTATGGTTACAGCAAAACATGCATATTTTTTGGATCACTGCAGTTTAAAATGATTGCCCTTGAGCAAAGAAAAAGAACACACTCTGAAGAAATAAATGCTCAGAAAATGCTTCCTGTAAAAAGGACGATAGCAGTTTCTCAAAGCCAGTAAAAGTATTTGGTCAGCTAATGAAAAATTCAGTCAGTGCAATGAAGCCGCTGATGTGAAGACTCGAGTCAGGGTCTCAAAGCTGCTAAGAACCAGCTAGCGTCCTCACCTAAGCCCAAGTGCTTTCCCTGAAGTCTCACTAGTATGATTTCTTTTTCAAACTAAACTTCTTTAGGAGTAAGAATATTTCCAAGGGATTAGTTTTCTTTTGTGTTCAGAAATGTTTTCTTGAGACTGGAAGCATTCCTATTTTTAAAAATTCGTCCTTTTGACTCTATAATGTGTATGTAGAAGGAAAAATAAACTTTATATGAAAGAATTCTAACAATACATATTTTCCTTGTTTCTTTTAGAAAAAATTTGGATACAAAATAAATTCTTTTATAGTAATGGTCCAGATCTAAACTGAATAAATGTAGTCACTCTTTGTACAGACAAGATGAGAAAGGCAGAGGGCATTGGGAGAATTTTAAAACTCCTCTATAAGTACTTTTCTTTAATGAATCAAGGTCACATAAGTACTTTTAGTGCTTTACTATGATGCTTGCATATAAAAAGTAATTGGAAGTATTTTCTAAGATGTTCGGCAATTAGTTCTACTAGAAACATTTGGGAAATCACACACCCAAACACAAAGGTGACACCCACCAGTTCTCATGCCTCCACTGCTGGTTTCACATCCCACAGCGAATTTTCCAGATTACCATTCTCCCGGATTTCTCACTCCCACTGTCTCCATTTCACATTCAGCAGCTAACCTTTCAACCTCCCAGAGGGAGAAAATTCGCTTATGCACACCCTCCCGAGCAAAGTCATTCAGTTATTCAAGGCATCCCGAGGTCAGAAGATCTCACACTCAGAATACACTGTGTCCTTCGGCCTCGAGCCACTGTACCTGCATATTCTTTCTGGAATAACACTTTGACTTCTTCATCCACCTGGCAAATTATCCTGCTTCTTTCCTACAGAAACTTATCAATTTATGTTTTCTGCACTCTTCTGACTTCTCCAGCTTGCTACTTCTCTTCCAAGTGATAGTTGCTGATCTGCGTCTTTCTTCCCACTGGACTTTCAACTCCTTGGGGCAAGGACTGTCTTCTCATCTAGCTTTTAGGATAATACTTGACACCTAGTAAGTAATTAAGGTAAGTTCACTGAGGAAGTAATTTCTTCACAAGAAGATTAATTTTTGTATATATGGTGCTTCTTTTATCTGTTAATAAAGTAGTAGGATAAAATCTTTTCTTTTTTTTTTCTTCCATTTTTAGATCTCTGTTACTTCCCTTACTGTACTGTCTATTCTGCCTTTATATAGATTCTCTTTTACTTATAAAACAAAAATTTATTTCCAGTTATAATATGTGTAGTGGCTTGGGCTTAAGTAAAATTATCTAATTTTTAGCTCTATAAAATAGTAATTTTTTAGTAAAATTATCTAATTTTTAGCTCTATAAAATAGTAATTTCAGCAAGTGCAATTGACTAGCATAATCTTAGTTTGGACTTTGCTTCTTTTACAGTTTCTGTGGACTCATAGCGGGTCCACTTCAAAGAGTAATGAAGATATAACAAATCTGTATGGTGGATTTTGAAGTTTGGGATGACAAATGATTTTTCTCTCAGGACTAGAATTCATAAAAATCATATGACTTCTTTAAACTGTTTAGAGGGATGCAATAAGAAATTTGAATTTTAGGGCTGGGAATTTAGCTCAGTGGTTCCAGTGCCTGCCTTATAAGCACAAGGTCCCAGTTTGATCCTGATAACCACATAGAACAAAGTGGGGCATGGTGACTCACACCCACCAGCAATCAGTACCGCACATCACAATGCTTGGTGTGTTGGCTCATGCCTGTAATCTCAACATTTGGAAGGCAGAGGCAGGAGGATTGCTGAATTTGAGGCTGAGTTCAGGATGAGCCTGAACTACGAAGTGAGACCCTGTCTTAAAAAAAAAAAAAAGAAAAAGAAATTTGCATTTTTAAAATGTCAGACATTTTTCTTATGTATTGAAACAGGTTTTATAAAGTTAAACTTTTGAAACTAATAATTTTGGAAAAGAAAGTATATATAACTTATTATAATGTCCTATTTAAAATATTATATGAGTATCACATGTCACTGCCAAAAAATGTAGTCTGGAATTAAAATAAAATCCTAAAAGTAATGCTATAATTTTTTAAATAAAAGGGAAATATTTTCTTTACACATGAAATTTGTAGGCCAAATGATATTTAGACAATTGTATGACCAGTCTGTTAAAACATTCGATTCTAAAAAAGCTTCGCTTTTGCTTGTGTTATCAAATTACCTCTGATAATAGGCGTAGATTTTTTCTTCTTGTAAGGTGATGCTGTGGCTTTACTTTTATAAGAGAGTGCAAGTTTTTTTGTGGGCTTAAATATTTATAATGCTCTTTAAAACCTTGAAATGGTTATGCAGTAAATTAGGACTCTTGGAGATTTTTCAGATCTCAGTGCTATAGGCACTGGTCCCTTGCGTTAGATATTTTACGAACCTGTTCTTACTTGTTGGAAAATACTGTTTTCCACAATTAAGAGAAAACCAGTTATTTTATTCAGTTGATTTTCTCTTTACTTGTTTTTGTTTGATTTAGAGATTTATCTAACTTGTTGACATTATTCAGATTCCGCTGTATGAAATCTTTTGAGAGAAAGTGCTTTGAGTGCAAAAATAAATGCATTACAAAATCTTTAGCCTTGGGTGTGTCCAATCCTGTTTGAACTTTTGTCTTTTTGCATTCGTAGTTGTGTTCCAACAGAGTATTTGTCTTTCACTATAGTATTGACTAATACAATGAAATTCAGCTTTTAAAACAAGATGAATTAAAATGTCAACACAATTTTCAAATATATGTATTTAAGAAAATTCAAATATTTATACTTTAAATACAGTGATTTTACACTCCAGATTGCTCCCTGTGTTACGATAGCCATATTCCGGTTTCCAGGAACCCTTCCTGTTCTCCACTGTGATGATATACAATCTGTCTTCCGTCCAACCCTCTGTAATCTGCTGCCACAGCTTCACGATTTGTGTGGCTGTCCTCGTGCCTCCTCCCTTTGTGACTACGCTTTAATATCTGAACGAACTGGAAACCTGACTTAATTGCTGCATTTCTAACCTTCCTGTGTGGAAGTCAGGATGATCTTTTTAAAAATGGTGACTGTTTAATGAATAAACATTTATCTTGCCATCAAGAAACCTGTTCAGTAGGAAGCTTTTAACATTTAGAGCTCTCTATAAAAATGACAGAGAGGGCCGGGGAGTTAGCTCAGTGGTTCCAGTGCCTGTCTTGCAAGCGCAAGGACCGGGGTTTGATCCCGGTAACCACGTAACAACACTGGGCGTGGAGACTCATCCCAGCAGCAACCAGTACCACATACCACAGTGCTGGGCGTGGTGACTCACGCCTGTAATCCCAGCAGTTGGGAGGCAGAGGCAGGAGGATTGCTGTGATGTGAGTTGGAGGCTGAGCTCAGGGCCAGCCTGAACTACAAAGTGAGACCCTGTCTCAAAAATAAATAAATAAATAAATAAATAAATAAATAAATAAATAAAAAAAAATGACAGAGATAGTGTTTTGTTATTTCAGAGAAAAAAAAAGAAGTCGGTTTACTTAACAACCCAGAAGTATGATTTAAAATAATTACTAAGTATTCTGAACACAGACAAGTATAGAAAGTAATATATAAAGAAATATAAAAAGTTTGCATCCAGAATGAAGTGAAAGTTTCAAAAGTCTAAAGATAATGTTGCTCCTCCTTCTGAACATAAGCCTTTAGGAAGTTCTAACTGGACTTAATTTTGTGTGTGTGTGTGTGTGTTTTTTAGAGACAGGGTCTTGCTTTGTAGTTCAGGCTGGCCCTGAGCTCAGCCTCAAACTCACATCACAGCAATCCTCCTGCCTCTGCCTCCCGAGTGCTGGGATTACAGGCGTGAGCCACCATGCCTGGCACTGTGGTCTGTGGTACTGGTTGCTGCTGGGCCTGAGTCTCCAGTGACTTAATATTTTTCTTGCTGTTTTGTTGTTGGCTCATCTTTGTTCCTTTTATCCTGATCTTCCTGTTTGTAAAATATCTCTTTAGAGGTTTTTTTACATTTTGCTGCAAAAATTATTTTTAATTCTGCAGTATTTCATGTATTTTTCCTACATTAAGTATATATATTTTTCACTTCATTAATTTTCTCTCCATCTGTGGATAATCTGCTTAATTTTCCATTGTGATTTTTTATTCTAAGAGCTTATTTTTTTAAAAATGCCAATTCTTAATGCATTGATTTTTTTTAACTCTATCAATGTTAATTCCTTTGTTTATCTCTTTGTCATTAAGTATACTTCTAAAATTCTTTTAAGATTATTTTATTATCTATAGTTTTGATTGTGAGTCTTGCCTTTGGGTTTTATCCATATTACTACCAACCTCTTTTTAGAGTAGTTCTCTACAGCCCTTGGATTGCAGAGGCATGCTAAAGAGAATGCTTCTGCCAGATTTCTTTGGGCATTGCTCAGTCTGCACCAGTTGTTATTCTTAATTTCTAAGAGTAGAGCAATCTTAAGGGCTGTGATGTCAAATATGTGATTTCTTTTCTACCTATGTCCCTGGATGACTTATATGCTTTCTTATAACATTCTTATGATAGTCTCCAGGATGGTAAGCAGCATTATTTTTCTGTAATTTGTTCACAAATGTACTAGTATTTTGTAGATCTACATAGCATGCCTGGAGCCAGTCTCAGTTGCGACTAGATGTAGTGTATGTATAACATTTTTATATTGGAGAGGAAAGCTTCGCAATTTTGTTCATAATTGATTGACATTAGAGCCATGACATTGAAGACTGGCAATGGTAGGGGCCCTCATAAAGCATTCCAGGAAAATAAAACAGCATGAGCGAAGATATGGAATGGATAGTTACAAGGCTTTAATAAAGAATAACAGAAAACCTCATAGTTGACTTTGGCTTAAGTTCAGGGTATATGGGGATGATTAATGAGAAATGTTTGGAAAGGTGGATTGGAATCAAGTACACAGGCTTTGAATGGTAAGTGAAAGAATCTGGACTTTGTTCTTTATACAGCAGGGAGCCAGTGAATATCTACTTCACGGGCATCCTGCAGAGCTTTCCCTGAGAGAATTAATTTGGTAACTATGAATAGGTTGGAATGAAGAGACCCTACTATAAATAGACTATTGTCAGTAACAAAGACCTGAAAAAAAATTATAGTACTAGTAATGGAGATGATATGTGGAACAAGAGGCAAGGAAAGTAGAAATAATATAACAATTAAACTTTAGAAAAAACGTAGGGGATGTCCATTGTAATTATGGATGATAGATCTGTATATGTGGGTGTCTGTATAAATATATATTTTATGTATGTAGTAAAAATTTTCCATAGGTCTTTAAAGTATATTATTAGCACCCTTGAGTTACTCTATTATTATGTTATAAAAGATTAACAGATAGTACTCTCCTTCTTCTTTGAAGTCACAACTTGGATCTATATAATTGGATTAAATGAAAGGAGGGGAGGAAAAGGGCAACACTGTTACGGTAGGAGTAGATGGGGGAGTAGACAGGAAGGTCACAGAGCTGAGAAAGCTTGAGAAAGTTTACAGGAATATACTAATTAGCAGAGGGTAAAGCAGTTTGGAATTTGGACTATCAAAGGCCTATCCCTTGTAAAAGCATATTTTTTATTTATAGTACCAAAGAGAAGATTAGGCGGATGCTTAACTAATGAGGGAAGGGACTTGAGTTTGATTTCTCCACTGTAGGGAACAAGGGAGGGGAACATCACTAGAACCTTTGCAGTTAAGTTCTAATCTCCTGTGAGTGCTACCGCACAAGGCGAAATAATTAGTAAATAGACGGTAATGAGACTTAGAGAAGAAGCCGAACATGGGCCTGATCCATGTCACTCTGGGCCGCAAAGACGGCATACCCAAGCTTGCCACACCTTTTATGCAGTACCTCCTGACCAGCAATGTTACAGGTCCCTCTGAGGGCAGTACATCAGAAAGAACAAATAGAACAGGTCACTCAGCGGCCAGCATGTTTGGTACATCAAAACAATAAGTAATTACATAGATGAAGGTTCCGGTGTAGTTCTGCCCTGGAGCATCAGAGCACCTGGGAGCGTGGGGTCTTTGTTGTTCCCAGAGGTGAAGATAAAGAGTCCAAGTCCTCAGGTGCATATGTGACAGCTGGTCTTCAGGCAGGAAAGCTCAGCCCACTCTTAGTTCCAGTCATTCAATTAATTTTCCCAAATAGGGTTGCTCTCAACACTCTACCCAGAGGCTGACTTAATATTCCATAGAGAGTTAAGTGTGTTTCACTGTGACAAAGCTAGAAATGTGCAGCACTATACTGGGTGGATTTTTCATCTTATTGGTAATTTGTCTCAGATCTCATTGACCGCCTACTGCATCTGCCATTTTGTTTTGCTGTTTTGGTAGGGCATCTTTTAATGCCTGATAAGACACTTACTCTTCAGCTGTGTAAATCTTCAAAGGATTCTTTGCAAATAAATGTGATTTTTACAACTACTACTTTTTTCTTTTTTTTTTCAGACAGGGTCTCACTTTGTGGTTCAGGCTGGCCCTGAGATCAGCCTCAGACTCACATCACAGCACTCCTCCTGCCTCTACCTCCCGAGTGCTGGGATGACAGGCGTGAGCCACCCCACCCGGTACTATGGTATGTGGTACTGGTTGCTGCTGGGTGTGAGTCTCCACGCCCAGTATTGTATGTGGTTACCGGGGATCGAACCCAGGCCCTTGCGCTTGCAAGACAGGCGCCGGAACCACTGAGCTAACTCCCTGGCCCAACTACTACTTTTTTCATCTTAAATTGGTGTACTGATCTTGCAGGTAAACCAGAGAGGACACCAAAACAGTAAAAAGAGCAATATGAATATAACATATTTCAGTCTTAGATATACACTAGAAGGAATTATAATTTCCTAACTTTGGGTGTCAAGTATTTTTGTGTCAGCAACTAAGATGATTACCTATACTTTACTTTTTTTTTAAATGAAGTATTTCCTAAACAGAACATATATGGCATATGTTATTATAAAGAGTAATAATAAAACAAGTATTTAGTGGCTGAATTGTTTGTATTCTTATTGGTTCCCTCTCCTGCAGTCTTTTCTTCTGTTTGGAATTCTACTCATTAAGACATAGAATATGATGAAAGCTGTTGAAATTCCTTATATGAATTCTTCCCTTTCTGTGCTTCCGTCTGAATATAGTGATTATCATTCCCTGTGTTTTTTTTCTGTTTTATTATCCCAGCTTTACTACATTAAAATTGACAAAACATTTACACATATTTTTGATGTACAACTAATTTCACTATACAGCATAGGATTATTAAATCTTAACATATCTTACACTCGTATCTCAGAATCTTAACATCCATACTTTCTGTTGTGATTTAAAATCTACTGTAGGCAATTTTCAAGTACACAGTACATTTTTTTAAACCATTGTCATGATGTGTATCTGGAGAACTTAATCATTATAACCAAAACTTCAAGCATTAGACCAATATGCCCTCACCATGCTCTGCTTCTCTAAGTGTACTTTTTTAGATTGTACATAAGATCATAGAGTAATTGTCTTTCTGTACCTAGCATATTTCACTTAGCACAATGTTTTGTTTTATTTTGGTTTTGTGTATGTCTGTGTTTTCACACATAGGCAGTCAGGGTCTTTTATATGGTCCAGGCTGGCCTTGACCTCACTCTGTAGTCCAGGCTGGCCTTAAACTTGCAGTTATTCTTCTCATCCTCCCACTCAAAACCACACCCAGTTTGGAGGTGTTCTTTAAGTTCACCAATGGAATCACAAATGACAGGATCTTCTCTTCTCTTGAGTCTTACTAGTAAGCATCAAGAATATATAGATGTGTATATATGTGTATATATACATACACATTTGCATGTGTGTACACATACATGTACACAGATGCATACGTGTGTATATGTACATATACATATATACAAATACACACATATATGTACATATATCACATTCTTAATTCATTACCTGTCAATGGACACATGTTGATTCCTTATTCCATATCTTGACTATTGTAAATAATGCTACAGTGAGGACCAGGGATTTATCTCAGTGGTTCCGGCGCCTGTCTTGTAAGTGCAAGGCCCGGGTTCAATCCCCAGTAACCACATACAATGCCAGGCATGGAGACTCACTCCCAATAGCAATCAGAACCACATACCACAGTGCCAAGCATGGTGGCTCATGCCTGTAATCCTAGTACTTGGGGGGCAGAGGCAAGAGGATTGCTGTGAGTTCGAGGCTGAGCTGAGGGCGAGCCTGAACTATAAAGCTAGACCCTGTCTCAAAAAAAATAATGCTACAGTGAATGTGAGAGTGCAGATGCCTCTTGAAGATACTGATTTCATTTCCTTTGTATCTGTACCCAGAAGTGCAATTGCTGGGTCATGTACTAGTTTTATTTTTAAGTTATGAGGAACTTCCATACTGTTTTCCATAATGACTATAATAATTCATATTTCCGCCAACAGTGTGTGAGGGTTCTCTCTTCTGCACAGTATAACCAGCATTAGATAGTAACAATTCCAGCTGGTTAAGGTCATGTCTCATTGTGATTTTAATTTACATCTCCCTGATGATTACTGTCAATGAAAATTTTTTATATAGTAGCAAATCATTTGTATGTCTTTTTGGAAATATCTTTTCATATCTTGTGCTTATTTTTAAATTTGGTTACTTTATTACTAAGCTGACTTACTTGGATATATTTGAATTTAACTCATTAGATGTGTAGTTTGCAGCTATCTTCTCCCATTTTATAATTGTATCTTCCCTCTATTGCTTTCTCTGCTGTGTGGAAGCCTTCTAGTTTGATGTAGTCCCATCTTTGCTTCAGTCACCTTTCATTTTAGCACATCAT
>PVIR01038441.1:0-14537 GCA_004026965.1 Petromus typicus
CTGAGGTGACCGACCTATGGGGTTGGCGCCCCGGAGCAGACACGGGAGACTCAGCAGGCCGCCTCTGGCCAGCGCGGACCGTGCCAGGATTTACTCTTCGCGCGCCTGGGGAAGCGGGTCACGTGCTGGCCCCGCCCGCGTCTCCACGGCGACCCCCCACGCGCACACGCCCCACAGTTCGCGCAGCCGCAGTAACGCAGATGACACGCCTATCTCTAGCCAAAGCGGAGCTTGGGCGGTTGAACTGGGCGACAGTTGTAAGGGTTTACGTGCTTCCTGGGCATTCCTGTGGATGGCTCTTCGCTTATTTGGCCATTCCTTTATCTCTGAGCTCGGTTTCCTACTGCTTTTCTTAGACCAGAGCTGTTTGAAAGCGCATCCCCAATTTACACCTGCTGCGGCTAATTACTAGGAATTAAGTTGGGGTCAGTAGGCAATGGCAGTGGAAGAGTCTTCCTCAGTCTCCCGGGTCTTCAAGGCTCCCAGAGTGCGAGCCGAACATCAGGGTATGGACCTGGGAGGTTGCTGCGACCTGGACTAGGGGAGTAGGGTTCCTAGAGCCCCAGAATTAGAATTGTCTTGGGCGGACTCCTTGTAATCATTCCTTTAAAATGTAATTAATTATGCTAATTATATTTTTTAATTTGGGTCCACTGATAATGTTTTAAACACAGGAATGGGAGAAGGTGTGGAACGTTTTCATATGCTTTCCTCCTGTGCTTTGTAAAACACAGAAAATGGCAAATGGTGGCGAGTAACTTCAACGCTAGCAATGCAGAGATAGGCGTGTAGCTCTTTGGTAGAGGGCTTGCCTAACGTGTTCTATCCTAAACCAACATAGGGGGCGGGGAAGCCGTGCAACAAGTATCTGACCTTCTTCTCTCTCTGGACCTTGGAACCTGAAGTTCAGTACCCATGTAAGTGTCCCAGCCAAAGTGCCAGTAGACCCATTTGACTGCCATCTTCAACTACCAAACCAAGTAACTGAGATTTTAGATGGGACCTCAATTCGCAGCCTTTAAACTGTACCAATTGATGGTGGGTGGAGCACAGAACAGCTGTCTCGGTGCCACACCAGTTTATTAATGTGAAAGCAAAATAAATACAGGTGTAAGCCTCTGTGTTCTGGGGTGTTATGTTCCACAAGAAATAATTAAATCAGTTCAATTGAGTCCAAGGCCTAACACAGGATAAGCCCATGTTGTATCACTAAGCTACATCCCCAACTCCAAGAGTTTTTTGTTATGTATGTGTGTTTGGTTTGGTTTTTCAGCACCAGAGATCAAACTCTGGACTTTGTACTTACAGGCAGGCATGGTGCCACCGAGCCACATCCCTGGCCCCCGGTTTTATTTTTTTAAGGGTCTCACTATACAGTTCAGATTGGCCTTGAATTCATACATACCCTATGCTGGCCTCAAACCTGCAGTCATCCTTCTGCCTCAGCCTCCCAAGTGCTGGGATTACAGGCTTGTGCCACCACATCTGGCAGCCCTAAGAATTTGTCTTTTCTTTTTTGGTACCAGGGATCGAAGTTAGGACCTTGTACTTGGAAGGAAGGCATCAGGACTACTGAGTTAAATCCTCTGCCCTACCCTAAAAATTTTTATATTAACTAACTTCTCCCACAGGCCTGCCAAGCAGATCCCACTATCTTTTTTTGTTTGTTTGTTTTTGAGGCAGGGTCTCGCTTTGTAGTTCAGGCTGGCCCTGAAGTATGTAGCCCAGGGCAGTCTCAACTCACAGCAATCCTCCTGCCTCTACCTCCCCAGTGCTGGATTACAGGTATGAGCCACCATGCCCAGCATTGTGGTATGTGGTGCTGGGGTTCAGACTTGGGACCCTGAGCTTGCCAGGCAGATGCTGGAACCACTGAGCTAAATCCCTGGCCCTGCTATCCCTTTGACAGATGAAGAAACTGACATTTAGAGTGAAATACCTGGCTCAGGTTTCACACAAGTGGCAGAGTGAAGAGTTAACAGCTTCAAGAATACCATTTCTCGGGACCGGGGAGTTAGCTCAGTGGTTCCGGCGCCTGTCTCGCAAGCGCAAGGACCCGGGTTCAATTCCCCGGTAACCACATAACAATACTGGGTGTGGAGACCTACACCCAGCAGCAACCAGTACCACATACCACAGTGCCGGGCGTGGTGGCTCATGCCTGTAATCCCAGCACTCGGGAGGCAGAGGCAGGAGGATTATGATGTGAGTTGGAGGCTGAACTCAGGGCCAGCCTGAACCACAAAGTGAGACCCTGTCTCCAAAAACCTAACAACAACAAAAAAAAAGAATACCATTTCTCTTTCTCCAGATGGGGATGTAGCTGAGTGGTAAAGCACTGGTATAACATGTACAAAGTCCTGGATTTGATCCTCAGCACAAAGGGGCATGGAGACAAGGATCTTCCGTTCTCCACACTACCGTATTTCCATGAAAATCGAGCTAGCTCTTATATTAAGTTTTGCTTCAAGACACAATAGGTCTTATTTTCAGAGAATGTCTTCATATTTTTTATGGAGAACAATCTACATTTATCCATGTACTAACGTCTACCCTTAGTGGAAATGTGGAAAAATCTACATTTATTGAAATATAGATATTTTCTGGAATATCATCCTTAACGCTTAAAGCCCCAAATTCCAGTCTGAATTTCTTGTGACCCCATTTCCTATAGAACCATTGGCCCCAATCTCTCACGTCTAATAATAAGCTCTCCCTACATGAGAACTTATCCATGTGGCTAGCTTATAGTGCACTGGCAACACAGCTGTCAGAAATGTCACTCCACGAATTCTTCACCTAACTCATGCTCTCCTGCAGGCAAGCCTTCAGAAAGCTCCCAGGAAATCAAGTGTTAAAGACTTTGAGGAGTGGCAACAACAAAATAATTGCCCACACAAAAGCAATGAAAAATTGCAGGCATCAGTATTTCACACAAGTGCATTTAATATGTCTGTTACAACACACCACGTACTGAATTACGACTATTTCTATTAGACACAACCATGTCTGTTCATTATCAAGAATATGCATTAGTCATGTGTGTACTCTGGTCATTTGGCAATACGTTCATGTTTACACAGGTGTTTATTTCTGTCCAAAAGCACCTACTTGGAGACCTACAATTCCTATTTTTAAGTGTTAATGTAAAAAATATTTACATATTATTCTGTAAGTCCATCATGTATTGCAAGAGATGTGTTAAATGTATCTGTCACATTTTATTTTGGAGTATGGCTTATGAGCATCTTTAAAAAATCATACTAGACCTTACCTTGTGATTGTCTTATTTCAGGGAAATACAGTAGCTAGGGAAGTAGTCTCATTTTTCCCCACTTTAAGAACAAGGAAAGATTTCTTGCCTGGGGGGGGGGGTGGGGAATTAAACCTAGGGCCTCACCACTGCCAGACAAAATGTTCTTGGTCTGGGGATTTAGCTCAGTGGTTCCGGTGTCTGCCTGGCAAACACAAAGTCCCAAGTTCGATCCCGGGAACAACATACCATAAAGCCCGGGTATAGCAGCTCGTGCCTGTAATCCCAGCACTCAGGAGGCAGAGGCAGGAAGATTGCCAAGAGTTCAAGGCTAGCCTGGGCTACCTACAGAGCTCAGAGCAAGCCTAAACTACAAACTGAGATCCTGTTTCAAAGAAAAAAGTGTTCTATCATCAAGTTTTATCCTTAGACCAGGGATCTTGATTTTTAAAATAAAAACCGATCATTGCTTGATCACTTACAGTCTCTCTCGGTATGGGCTTAATTTTTTTCATTTCCAAAAAGACGTAAAAGCTTTACAGAGGTTGTATAAGGCTTTTTACCCACCTTGTTCTATTTACTCTAGACAACTCCCCTGTAAGTGGGTTGTCATCTTCCCACTTTTTCAGATGAAAAAAAAATCAAGGATAAATTGCCTAACTCTCCACAGCCCGTAGTGGGATGCAGATTCTGACCAGAATTGCAAACGCTTCTCTGTCTCCTCTACAGAAAAGACTAAAAAGACAGCTTTTATTTAGTAGTGCAGACAAAAGAAAATATTATTTTTGTTGTCGTCGTCCAGGATCACAGGAAGGGAGCTTAGTGATCATTCACTATTCAGCCCCCTCGTTTTCTAAGTGAAGCGATATTCAAGAAATACGCTTTGGGGCCGGGGATTTAGCTCAGTGGTTCCGGCGCCTGTCTTGCAAGCGCAAGGGCCCGGGTTAGATTCCCGGTAACCACATACCATACTGGGCATGGAGACTCACGCCCAGCAGCAACCAGTACCACATACCACAGTGCCGGGCGTGGTGGCTCAGGCCTGTAATCCCAGCACTCGGGAGGCAGAGGCAGGAGGATTGCTGTGATGTAAGTTGGAGGCTGAGCTCAGGGCCAGCCTGAACTACAAAGCCAGGCCCTATCTCAAAAAAAAAAAAAAAAAGAAAGAAAGAAATACGCTTTGAAAGAAAAGAAGGCTTTGCTGCTCTTTCAGGAAACGGTGTTATTTCTCACCACCCCCGTGCCTCGTCTCAGTGACCCTGGGAAGTCCCACTGGGCAGAAGCGGACCTCCTGTGCACGGCAGCCCTGTGCGCTCACGTACTGCACTTACACTTCTGTGCCCCCATGTCAGCTTGCCTTGGTACTACTTGCTAAGCGCCTGACATTAGCTCATTTCCTCCCCACTACATCTGCGCTTCCCCTTTTCGATCAGGCTTAGGGAAGATTATGTCAAGGGCGAGAAAGACCATTGCAGTGAATCTGTCTGTCACTTTTCTCTGTATCTAAGATCACTAACGAGTTTACTTATTGATGGAATTCGTACTGCCCAATCCTCACACAGACAATCTGAGAAAGAAGGGTGAACCCAAGTCACGGCACTAGTAAACAAAATTCAGCTGACTTCTAACTAAGGCTCCCGACGCTGAGGCTGCAGCGGCCACCTCACAGCCCTGCTGCAGACCCTGGCCCACCCAGCACGGCGAGGCGCGTGTCTCGTTCCCCGGCCACCATTCGTCCCGCCGCCGTCTCACGCGTGGGAACGAGGTGCCCTCCCCAGGCTGTCCACAGCGAACGCCTGAGCGAGAGGGCGCGGGCTTCCGCTATTCCGCCGCGCCTTCCTCCTTGCCGCCACTCGCAGCTCCTTCCGGCCGCTCTCCCCCGCCGCTGGGCCAGCCCGGGGGCCAGAGCCCGCGGAGCGCGCAGGAATGCGTCTCTTTTCCGCCCGGCACCGCTGCAGCCACCTCACATCCGGGCGCGCAGCGGCGGAGGCGGCACCGGGCCCCGGCTGCGTGGAGGGAGTTATTAAGGGGCAGGGGGGCGGGAGAGGAGGAGCGAGGGGCAGGGCTGCAGTTACGGAGGCTGCGGAGAGACAGCCCGAGCGGGTGGGGGGGAGCGAAGGCCGCGGGGAGCAACGCTGGAACTGGAGCGGGCGGCAAGGAGGGGAGCGGCGGCCGAGGCGAAGGGCCGCCGTGCGGCGGGGCATCGAGTGAGGGTCTGGCGGTGGGGTCCTGGGAGTCCGTGCGCAGGGCCTGCGGGGTGCTCCTGGGGCCGTGTGCGCGAGTGGGGCGCGCGCGCGGGGGGCGAGCCGGGGCTGTAAGCCCGCGGGGCGGCCGTCGGGCAGCAGGGGACTGGCTGGGCCCGGGCCGCGGTGGAGGGCGGCAGGCCTACGGCAGCTCCAGCTCCAGCTCCAAGTACCGGGCCGGAGATTTGGCCTCCCGGTTCCCTCTGGCCCGCCTCTCAGTGAGTACTGTCCCCGCCCTTCCTCCGAAGAGGCCACTCGGCCAGGGCCTGCGTGAGGGGCCGGGGGTTGGCTCGGGGAAGCTGAGTTTCAGAGCTGAAACCTGCACACGTCCTTCCTTGCCACGGGCGGCCCTGGCATGGCCACAGGTGCGGCCGGCTGGAAGAGGGGCGCTCGAGCTCCTTCCCAGCCCCTGACTCTCGGATAACCAGGGGCAGCTGGCGCCGTCCATTGGCAAGTGACAGGCACTTTACAACAGCCCGACTTCCCGGATCCCCCGCCCCGACCAGTCTGCTACCTGCCCCCACTCCGGGAAACTTCCCAACTTTAGAGCTGTCATCATGGTTGGCGGCGACTGATGTTGGTGTTTCTTTGTATTAAAGCTGGTTAAAGATTGTACTCTAAGTGGAGCACCTTCCACTTCTGCCTTCCTCGCTCTGTTGATGTTTCGAATACTTTATTGGAAAAAATAGCAGCCCCTGTGATTCTATTTCCAAATTGATTTTGGCTTATACTGTCATCTTTGGACTGGTTTTCTTTTAAAGACTAAGAGATAAAATGACCCTTTAAAAAAACAAAACAAAAAAGCAGTTGAGACTCCTGAAAACTTACTGTTCTCCGTGACAGTTTCCCACTGATTTATCTTCCAGGTGTGAAAAGTTTCAGACCAAGGAACCATGGATAGGAGAAGTGTGGGTGAAACAGAAAATGGAGAAGCTTTCCTCGACTTGAAGAAGCTGCCGGCCTCCAAGTCCCCCCATCGCTATACAAAAGTAGGCTCTGTGACTAATGAAATAGTGTTTCTTTATAGATGAGGAGTTTAGTAACATTGTGTAGGTATTTTATTGGTGTTATCTAAAGTGGCTGCTATGTGGACAGAATAATAGATTCAGTAAAAATTGCTTTGAATGTTGAAATGTACTGGGGAGGGAGTACTCAGAATACTGAGTTTGCTTCAAGTAGCTTATAGGCGAAGACAGTGTTGTCTCAGACCAGGTGTGAATTTGTGAATCAGTGTGTGTCGGCACCCAGGTTATGACACGGCTATGTAATTGCCGTTCCTGACTTAAATGTGTAGGATGAAGGTTACAGCTGTGGGACGGATGCCTCACAGAATGAAGTCTCCTTGTATTGATGTTGCCTTGAGAGACAAATTTCCAATCGATGTGGTGAGAAGTGACTGTAGTTTGGTTGTTTTTTACTTCCTGTTACAAATCGGATGGGACTCACAAAGACAAAGCTTCGGTCATATTTCTCTGACCCAAGAACTTGTGATTTTCACTGCTTGTCTGGATATCAGCTGGAGCTGGACAGGGTGCCTCAGGAATCACTGGAAAGTCATATGTTTATTACAGATATTAAATCAATTTCTTCTTGGCTCATAAATATTTCTGAAGAGGTTAATGGCTGTAGGTTAATTCCTGGATTTCTGAAATGTTCTTGGCTGGTATACATAAAATGGGCTTAAAGTACAAAGCAATAAGGACTGTTGATGAGAGAGAGGTCATGTTCGAGTTGGGCTCACATCTATATCCCCCTGGTATGAACCTGTTATGGTTTTGATCTAAAATGACCCCAAACGTCCCATATATTTGGAATGTCATTGGGTCATAGCTGGTTGTGCTGCTGGAAGGAGAGGCCACAGAAGGCGGATCACTTACCCAGAAGAGTATATTTTTGTCCCCTACTCCTTCCTTCTCTCTCTGCCTCATTACTGTCATGGATAGACAGTGTTGCCCTTCCATGTCCTCTGCCTTCCAGATTCTGCCTTGAAGCCTGCTAATCATAGACTGAACCCACTGGAATCATGAGCACAATAAACTTCTCTTTTCAGTGGTGGTCATTTTGTCCCATCCATGGAAAAGTGATTAATAGAGGCCCCTAATCCTGAATGCTAATGAGGCTTGCTTTCCAGGATACTTACTAAAGCTAGGTCTTGTTTGTATGTGTGCTGGTTAGACCGCTCATACGTACTTAGTAAAGTGTCAGATTGTGACATTTCAGCGTCAGATGTGTATTTTCAGCATTAAAAAAAAAACAAACTCTGCGGGGACAGGTATAAAAGAGTTCTTGGTTAACTGCTGACTTAGAATCATAATCTGTTTAGGTCTGATAAAATGTGAGTTGATAGAGAGCTTTTCAGTTCTGTATTCAGATTTAGTCTCTACAAATGTAGATGTTCTACAGTGCTCAAATAGTAATTCACAACTTAATTTCACTGCCTGGAATGTCGATATGTGAATTGTGACAGGGTTATCAAATGAAGGGAACTGATTGGAAATGTTTACAAGCCCAGGTGATTTCAAATCTAGCACTTTTTTTTTTTTTTCCAGACAGGGTCTCTCTTTATAGTTCAGGCTAGGCCTGAACTCATTATGTAGCCTATGCCAGCCTTGAACTCAGTCATCCTCCTGCCTTTGTCTCCTGAGTGGTGGGATTACAGGAGAGAGCTACCATACCCGGCTACATTTTGAATAGTTTGGGGAGGGCAGTAGCAGGCATCAAACTCAGGCCCTTGTGCTTGCAAGGTAGGTGTGGTACACTAAGCTCAATCCCAGGGTTACTTTTTGTTCTTTTTTTTTTTTTTTAAGGTTTTTTTGAGATAGGGTCTTGCTTTGTGGTTCAGGCTGGCCCTGAGCTCAGCTTCAAACTCACAACACAGCAATCCTCCCACCTCTGCCTCCCGAGTGCTGGGATTACAGGCGTGAGCCACCACACCCGGCACTGTAGTATGTGGTACTGGTTGCTGCTGGGCGTGAGTCGCCACACCCAGTATAGTATGTGGTTACTGGGGATCGAACCCGGGTCCTTATGCTTGCAAGACAGGCGCCAGAACCACTGAGCTAAATCCCCGGCCCCGGGGTTACTTTTTGAATTGAGTTTCTAACTGGTAGTCTACTTAGAGAGTCTGACCAGAGGCATGCATATTTCATCGTGTATAGTTCCATCTTTGTGCTTCCATCGTTTTTAGGGAGATACTGTTCCCTCTTAAGGTTCACAGTAAAAAGCTCAGCGTGGTCCACTTCTGATGTTCAAACTTTAGAATTGTGTCATAAGTAAATGTGCTTTAAACTGGTTAGGAAGTTGGGCGTGGTTATGCACACCTGTGATCTCAGTACTTGGAAAGCTGAGGTGGGAGGATTGCTATAAGTTTGAGGCTGGCCAGGGCTACCTAGTGAGTTCAAAGCCGGCCAGAACTACGTAGCAAGACTACCTCAAAAACAAGGTAGAAAGGAAGGAAAAACTGGTTAAGAAAAGTAGATTTTTTTTTTTTAAAGATTTTTTTAATGGCTGGAGAGATTTAAGAGTCTTCTCAACCAAATTTAGTTGGAAATAGGTTCTCTTTCTAATCCATTTAAGAGGATTTAACACATGGCGATTTTAGGATAATATTTAGGTAATAATGTAGTAGTGCTTTCTTGTATATATTTTCAACACACTAGTAAATTTTTTTTTTGAGACAGGGTCTCACTTTTGTAGTTCAGGCTGGCCCTGTGCTCAGCCTTGAACCCACAGCAATCCTCCAGCCTCTCATCCCCAAGTGCTGGGATTACAGGCGTGAGCTGTGATGCCCAGCACTGTGGTGTGTGGCTCTGATTGCATACCTGGCATTGTGCTGTGTGGTTAGTGGGAATCAAACTTGGGCCCTTGCACTGCAAGTCAGGCACCAGAACCACTGAGCTAAATCACTCGCCCAGTTTTGTTTTTTTGAGACAGGGTCTCACTGATCACTAAAGGCCTACCTCAGACTTACTGTGTATTGCAGGCAGGCCTCCAGCTCTCCACCTTCTTGCTTCAGCTTTGAGTTTTGAATACTCTAGGAATTTTATATGAGACTTGAAGAGAACTACACATACTTCCTGTCTGAAGAGAACTTAAAATGATCCTGTGTTTTCAGCAGTATAGTAAATGTTCTGTTCTAGAAGGGGGGTAATACTCGAGGCCCCTACTCTGACATCTATGTGCTTCAGCCACTTCGAGTTCACAGGCAAGAAAATCTGGAAGTAGTAGAAGGAAACTGTTTAACAGTTGGGTTGTTTTTGGTTTTGTTTTTTGTTTTTTTGAGACAGGGTCTTGCTTTGTAGTTCAGGTTGGTCCTGAACTCACTAATAATGCAGGCTGACTTCAGACTCACAGCAATCCTTCTGCTTCCGCCTCCCCAGTGCCAGGATTACAGGCATGAGCCACCATGCCCGGCATTGTGGTATGTGATTACCAGGGATTGAATTTGGGACCTTGCGTTTGCTAGCCAGATGCCGGAGCCACTGAGCTAAATCCCCGGCCCCCGTAGGTTTTTTTTTTAAGGTTTTTTGAGACAGGGTATCGCTTTGTGGTTCAGGCTGGCCCTGAGCTCAGCCTCAAACTCACATCACAGAAATCCTCCTGCCTCTGCCTCTCGAGTGCTGGGATGACAGGCGTGAGCCACCATGCCCGGCACTGTGGTATATGGTACTGGTTGCTGCAGGGGTGAGTCTCCACGCCCAGTATGGTATGTCGTTACCGGGGATCGAACCCAGGTCCTTGCGCTTGCAAGGCAGGCGCCAGAACCACTGAGCTATATCCCCAGCCCTCCCCCATAGTTTTTTTAAAAACAGGCAATCTGTGGAAATTTGTAAATGTGGGATGTTCACATACAAGGTCAGAAAAACACAGGCCAGACGAGAGGGCTCCATGTTTGACCTTTTGTTTTTTGGCATTATCAGGGATCAGACTCAGGTCCTTAGACTTGCCAGACAAGCACACAATGCCACAGAGCCACATCTCTGACCCTAACTTGTCTTAATTCAGTGATTAGTTGCTCTTATGTATAACATTAAAAGTTCATTGTTCAGATTTTAAAGTTTTGTTGTTTGGTTTTGTGCGTGTGTGTGTATATGTGTATACATATGCGTGCACACCTATGTCCCCCTTGCCCAAAATATTTCATATGAGGTACTTTCAAGTGTTAGCATATCAGGCTTTACCTTTGTGTTGGACATCCTTTAGTCCAATTTGCTTCTCGAATGTTAATGAAGTATGGATTCTAAGTGGTAGGTAGGTCAGGTGGAGCTTTGTAACCCAGGCTGGTGTTGGACTTGTAGTGACTCTCATCCTGTCTCAGCCTCCTAAGGGCTAAGATTACATGCATGCACCACCACACCTGGCATAGGATTTAGCTTTTTAAGCAGCTCCCATTGACCACAGTTTGAGGAGCAAGCCTTCATTCTTCTTCAGAGAACTTGATAAATGGTGTTGGTGTCAGGCAACTCAGGTGGTGTCTATTGGACTGGGGATTTAGTTCCAGTGGTAGCCTGCCTACTTGGAAGCACAAGGGCCTGAGTTTGATTCCCAGTGTGACACACACATACACAAAAAATTTTAAAAGATGGTGTCTGTTGTGCTTCCAGAAGTATCTGAGGAACTCGGGTTAGCACTCACCCTAGCCTTATGTTCCAGTGACAGTTAACTGGGATGGTTAAAAAGAAGGTTTATTCTGTGTACCTGTTACCCCAAGGATCCTGAAACATTAATTCATAAACTCAATCAGGTCTGTTTTGCTAGGCTAGATTTCAATACCAAAGCTGTATTTTGGTAGTTGCATTTTTAAAGTGGATGAGTTGTACTGAAGAACTTTTGGAAGTTAGAGAATAAGGTCTCACCTGAAGGTTGTGGATGAGAAGTGATTTAGAGAGGGATTCTTGAAATATGGCCTCTGAAGTGACATTAGTATCATCTGGAAAGTTGTTAGAACTACAAATCTCAGGTCTCTTCTCCAAGCTATTGAATCAGAAACTCTGGAGGTTAGAGCCCAGCTCTGTGCATTTAAGCCCTACAGGGGATTTTGACTAGTTGGACTTCACAAGGGATTGATTTAGGAAACTGGTAGCAGTTGTGTTTATTACTGAAAAATTGGAGACGACTTACTCAACTTTTTCTTACCTTCATTAGAGGTTCTTGTTTACTTACTAGTAATGCCCTCTTTTGATTGAACTGCAAAACAGAAATTCCTTAGACTGTCTTACTATTCAGATCCATGCTTCTTTAAATGAACAGAGCTTAGATCACAGAGCAAAACTGTTCATAAACAATCTGATTCTCAAAAGCATTCAACAAAATTTTGCTTCCTTTTACAAACTCCACATCAGGTGAAAAACACAACGTAGCCATCTCCCCCAAAACTGCACAGGGGCCAGGGATTTAGTTCAGTGGTTCCACGCCTGCCTTGCAATTGCAAGGGCCTGTGTTTAATCCCCAGCAAACAAATACAACAATGCTGGGCGTGGAGGCTCACGCCTACCAGCAATCAGTACACACACCACAGTGCTGGGTGTGATAGCTCCCATGCCTATAATCCTGTAATCCCAGCTCTCAGGAGGCAGAGGCCGGAGGTCTGCTGTGAGTTTAAGGCTGAGTTCAAGGTCAGCCTGAAGGAGACCCTGTCTCAAAAAGAAAACAACACTGGAAAGCAAATTGAGTTTGTGAACCGAGGTACCACTGAAGTTTGTATTGTTCCTTCCTCCTTTTCTCCTGTATTGTGCCACCAACTCATTAAATGTCCTCACCTGCCAGTTGGACAGGGAATAAAAGCAGAGGACACTTAGAACATTCACCATGAGACTGACCAGTGTTGAACATGTATGTTAAATTTATTAGCCGAGGGCTGCGGATTTAGCTTGGTGGTTCCAGCATCTGCCTGGCAAACGCCAGGATCCAAGTTCGATCCCAGGTCATCACATACCACAATGCTAGGCATGGTGACTCATGCCTGTAATCTCAGCATTCACCAAATACCACAATGCCGGGCGTGGTGACTCACACCTGGAATCCCAACACCCAGGAGCCAGAGGCAAGAGGAATACCAAGAGTTCAAGACTAGCCTGGGCTATGTAGTGAGTTCAGCTACATATTGAACTACAAAAAAGTGAGACCCTGTCTCAGAAACAAAACAAAAGCAGGTGTTGGGTTGAGCTTACTTCCATGAAACTCTTTGTTATCATGAGGCTCTTAGTTAGAAATTGATACCATTTTAGTTTTCAGTGTATGCAAGATCTTTTTTTTTCTTTCTTTGACCCCATCAAATGCAAGATCTTGCCAAGGATTTAGCTCAAATGGTACTGCACCTGCCTTGGAAGCACAAAGGCCCAAGTTTGATCCCTGGTGCTAAATAAATAAAATGCAAGATCTTTAAAGGAAATCACTTTGTTTTGTAGCTGGTAGGCCAACAGGTGATAGCAATGGGTATAACTGTTTTTATGTCTGTGCTTTAAAACCACTAAGACACTAAATAAACTTGAGTAGACTGATAAAAGTATCACAGCCTCCATAAAGGAATAAGTTAAAATCTTCATGGAGAGAAAAGTTAAATTTAAATCCTAGGTAGAAATCAAGAGTCATGGAGTCAGTTTGTCCAATACAAACATCTGGTTTGCTAACTTTGTATTTTCTATAAAATGAGTTCAATAGTAAACTATTTTTTTGTACCGGGGATTCAGTTTGGGACCTTGTGCTTCTAGGCAGGCACCAGAACCACTGCACTCCATCCCTAGCCCCTTTCATCTCTTATTTTCATATGGAACCAGAAAGCCCTAGAAATGATTTTCATATTTTAAGTTTCTTTTTAGTACTTACCTGCATATTTACAGGCTCTTGCCAGATTGCCCAGGCTGGGCTTCAATTTGCAACCCTCCAGAGTGCTGGAGTTACACCTAGGTGCCACTATGCCTAGCCATATCAACACATTTAAAAGCTGAGGTCTATTTTTCTTGAAAGGCCAGATCAACAGAAAGAAACATGAATAAAAAAACAAAAAGAAAACAATACCAAAAAATCCAGGCTTGGGCCGGGGATTTAGCTCAGTGGTTCCGGCGCCTGTCTTGCAAGCACAAGGACCCGGGTTATATCCCCAGTAACCACATACAATACTGGGTGTGGAGACTCATGCCCAACAGCAACCAGTACCACATCCCACAGTGCTGGCCGTGGTGGCTCACGCCTGTCATCCCAGCACTCAGGAGGCAGAGGCAGGACTGCTATGATGTGAATTTGAGGCTGAGCTCAGGGCCAGCCTGAACTACAAAGTGAGACCCTGTCTCAAAAAAAAAAAAAAAATTCAGGGTCGGGGAGTTAGCTCAGTGGCTCCGGCGCCTGTCTTGCAAGCACAAGGATCCCCGGTAACCACATACCATACTGGGTGTGGAGACTCACACCCAGCAGCAACCAGTACCACATACCACAGTGCCGGCCGTGGTGGCTCATGCCTGTAATCCCAGCACTCGGTAGGCAGAGGCGGGAGGATTGCTGTGATGTGAGTTTGAGGCTGAGCTCAGGGCCAGCCTGAACCACAAAAGTGAGACCCTGTCTCAAAAAACCTAAAAAAAAAAAAAAAAAAAAAAAAAAAAATCCAGGCTTTCTTGGCTTTCTACCCCCATTTTCTTAGTATCATATAGTTTTCGGTAGATGAAAGTCTTTGCATCAAATCAGCAACTGTTAGATGACTGGTAAAGCCAAGTGCTAAGGCCTATTTATCAGAGCTGCATGATCCAATTTGAATTCTAACATCCTACAAGAACTATTCTTAAATGGGGCCCTTTTAGCAACTAACTTTAAGAATGGAGTTAGAGGGCCGGGGAGTTAGCTCAGTGGTTCTGGCGCCTGTCTCACAAGCGCAAGGACCCGGGTTCGATTCCCCGGTAACCACATAACAATACTGGGCGTGGAGACCCACACCCAGCAGCAACCAGTACCACATACCACAGTGCCGGGCGTGGTGGCTCACGCCTGTAATCCCAGCACTCGGGAGGCAGAGGCAGGAGGATTGTGATGTGAGTTTGAGGCTGAGCTGAGGG
>PVIR01038442.1:0-14535 GCA_004026965.1 Petromus typicus
CACCTTATAAGAAGCACCAGAAAATATTTCAAACCAAATAGTAGTACAGTATACAATAAATTCATTTGCAGGTTACTAATCTAAATTTTTAGACACTTATATACACTGTTATGATTTAAATCTAAAATGCCCCTCATATCATGCATTTAAGATTATCAGGCTTTCAAAATGTGGTTGGAACATGATTGTAAACTTTATCAGTGAATTAATCCACTGGGGATATTGTAACCTGACTGCACTATTGAAAGTAATAGAAACTTAGAAGAGAGGGCCTTTTTTTTTTTTTTTTTTTTTTAGGTTTTTTGAGACAGGGTCTCGCTTTGTAGTTCAGGCTGGCCCTGAGCTCAGCCTCAAACTCATCACAGCAATCCTCCTGCCTCTGCCTCCCGAGTGCTGGGATTACAGGCGTGAGCCACCACGCCTGGCACTGTGGTATGTGGTACTAGTTGCTACTGGGCTTGAGTCTCCACACCCAGTATAGGTATGTGGTTACCGGAGATCGAACCCGGGTCCTTGCGCTTGCAAGACAGGCGCCGGAACCACTGAGCTAAATCCCCGGAAAGGGCCTTTTAGAAGAAAATCTGTAATGAGGATGCAATGTTGGCATCTAAACCTATCCCAGGTCCCTTTCTTTCAGGCTCTTTCTTCTGCTCTCCGCTTCCTGGCTGCCAAGAAATGACAGATTCACTCTACCATACCCTTACACCATGATGTTCTGCTTTACTTCATTCCCACAACAATGGAACCTGCCAGCTATAGACTAAAACTTCTGACATTATGAGCTAAAATAAACCCTTTCTCCTTTAAATTGTTCTTCTGAGATATTTGGTCACATGATAATGCTGATTAATATGCACACCAAATCCTTCACTGATTGTATAAAAAAAATTTTTTTTAAAAAAAAGGGTCACACTGAGTAGCCCAGACTGGTTTTGAACTCATAGCAATTCTCCTATTTCAGCTTCCTGAGTACTGAGATCCCACATGTGCACCACACCCAACCTGTATTAAACTTCAATAGGAAGTGTTTCACTAAAACCTGTTGCGCTCTGATTTTGTTTTTTGTTTTTGTGAGACAGGGTCTCACCATATGTAGTTCGGGCTGGCCTTGAACTCACTATATAACAGGCCAGGCTGGCCCTGATGATTCTCCTCAGGCTGGAATTACAAAGCAGGCACCACCACATCTGGTGTAGTTAACGCTCTGAAAGACGGTTAAGAAAAGTAACAGGCAGCATAATGCTTGCCTGGCATGCATAAGACTTTGAGTTCAATCCCAGCAACAAAAAAAGGAAGGAAAATGGAAGAGAAGGAAAGAACATTTACAAACATGTAATTTACAAAATCGATGGTAAAGTACTCATTCAGAGAATACATAAAGAACTCTTGTGGCTGAGCATAGCTGCACACACCTGTAATCCCAACTATTGGTGAGGCTAAGGCACGAAAATCAAGGGCAAGGCCAGCCTGCGCCACTTTTAAAAATTTTAAATGAGCCTGGGACAGACCTCAATGCTCTTTGAGTTCAGTCCTCAGGTACACACACACACACACACACAAAGAGCTCTGGCAGTTTAACAATAAGTGAAATAATATTTTTAAATGAAGTATTTGAACAAATATTTACCAAAGAAGATCCACAGACAGATACATGAAAAGATGATTATCATTAATCACCTGAATAGTATAAATAAAAACCATGATGATGTATCACTACAGACCAGTGGTGACAAACTTTTGGTAAACATGCTGAAGCCAGCTATTTGTTATCACTGAAAGCTCTAAGAGGTTCACCATCTCTGCTACAAATCCACCAGAATAAAGTTAATAAAGACTGACAATACTTAGCTGGGTGTGGTGGTGCAATGCTATTATCCCAGCATGCAGGAGACTGAGGAAGGATTCCCTGAGTTCTAGGCCAGTCTCAGCTATAAAGTGAGTTCAAAACCAACCTCAACTACATATATTAATGACCTATTTTTTTGAGGTATCGTCTCAAAAAAAAAAGTTTAAATGTTTTTAAATAAAAGCTGAAATGCAAGGGATGGTGGCTCATGCCTGTAATCCCAGCACTCGAGAGGCAGAGGAAGGAGGAATGCTGAGTTCAAGGTTAGCCTGAGCTACATAGCGAGTTCCAGGCCAGCCTGAACTACAAAGCAAGATCCTGTCTCAATAAATAAATAAATAAAAGTTTATATTCCAACTATTAACAAATATGGAGACCACATGAAATTCTCACTGGTGTGGGAATGCAAAAATCTATTTCTTATAAAGTTACAAATAGGGCCAGAATTTAGCTAAGTGGCAAGGTATGCACTTGCCTACCTTGCAAGCACAAGGGCCCGAGTTCAATCCCCAGTCCCACAAATAAATACGTTATAAATATACACTTTTAAAATCCTACAATATGCACTCCTAGGTATTTAACCAAAAATAAGGCAACTATATGTCCATACAAAGACCTATGTGCACAGGAAACTGTTCAAATATCCACTAGTAAACAAACAGGACTATGGTGGTCAGTACTCACTAGAGAAACAGATTTACTATAAGACAGAAAAATACAAGCCAGGGATTTAATTCAGTTATTCCGGCACCTGTCTTGCAAGTACAAGGTCCTGAGTCTGATCCCCAGTAGTCACACAGCACAATGCCAGGCAAGGTAATTCACTCCCATCAGCAATCAGCACCACACACCACAATGTGGTTCATGCCTATAATCCCAGCACTCTAGAGACAGAGGCAAGAGTATTGCTGTGAGTTGGAGGATGGTCTGGGCTACACAGTGAGCTCAGCGCCAGCCTGAACTACAAAGCAAGACTCTGTCTGAAAAAAAAAAAAGCAACAAGCAACATATCCTTTAAATAAAGCACTTTATTTTTCAAAAGTACATGGTACAGAAAAACAGTTGAAAATCAACTTTCTATTCCTAAATATTATGCTTAACAGAATTCAACAAATGGTTAAAAGCAGTCTCTCTCATAATATTCTACAGTGAAGGACCATTATGTTTAATATTTTACTGAGAAATACAAAGTTCTTAAATAATCAAAATGAGGGGCCGGGGATTTAGCTCAGTGGTTCCGGCGCCTGTCTTGCAAGCATGAGGACCCAGGTTCGATCCCTGGTAACCACATACCATCCTGGGTGTGGAGACCCATGCTCAGCAGCAACCAGTATCACAGACCACAGTGCCGGGTGTGGTGGCTCACGCCTGTAATCCCAGCACCCGGGAGGCAGAGGCAGGAGGATTGCTGTGATGTGAGTTTGAGGCTGAGCTCGGGGGCCAGCCTGAACCACAAAGCGAGACCCTGTCTCAAAAAACCTAAAAAAGAAATAATCAAAATGAACTGGGCATGGTGGCACATGCTTATGACACCAGTACTCAGCAGGCTGAGGCAGGAGGCCTGCCATGAGTTTGAAGTCAGACTGGGGTACATAGTGAGATCAAGGCCCTCTCTCTCAAAAATAAAAATAAAAATAAAAATAAAAATGAGTCAATCTATTGCTGTGGCATATCTGTTTAGGTTTATCTCTGAAAAATATATTGAGATAATTTAGGAGTTTTCTGATCTCTGGGACAATTCTTTCTTCTGGTGCTGGGATTGAACCCAGTGTTTCACATATGCTAGACAAGTGCTCTACTGTTGAGCTACATCCCCAGCACCCTGTCTGGGACAATTCTGAACGTGAAAAAGGCGTATTGCTGCTATCTCCACTCAGGGACAAGAGTTAAGTCATATTTGGTAGTGATCATAAGATTACTGTCCATATAAATATTCTTATGGGGCTGAAACTAGATTTGTAAATGGAGCTGCAATTACTCTAATCCCTAGAAACTATTGGAGTCAGTATCTATTTCACAGTATTGAAGTGAGTTCACTTTATTTTGAATCCTAAAATGTCCAATGCTAATAGGCAAAAGTCCTGTTTGTTCCTCAAAACTGAACTGAACTGGCATCAGTTTCTTCTGATCTGTTGAAGCAGGAAACAGAAGCAGTGTTTCATATGAACATGATACTTGTGCTTACTACTGAACTAAGTATATTCCCTTAACTCTAGAAAACTGATAGCATTAAGTTTCTTAAATTAACACTTAGGCACTACAAGACTGGTTATTCTCATCCAGGCCCAGAAAAGCAAAAAAATGCACTGTAGTTCCACAACTATCACCATCATTCTAGATCCTCAATTTGTTTTCCAACTCAAATTTTGTAAGATTGTTGATGAAAAAACTTTTACTTGCATTCTACCATAGAAGTCCTTCCTATCCTAGTAGCATTACTCTGAAGAGGTACAAGTAAGATCTCATCTTGACTTCTTGGCCATGTTTTCTGATGTAATCACAGCATGAAGCTTTGAAGTATGATCCTGGGATAGGTCATTCCTTTTAAAGTTTCTACTTCTCGGTGAGTCAGCTTCTGAACTACAGACAAGGTGGGTTTTTTTGTTCAGTTTATCATGAAACTGTTACTTCTGCTGAATTAGAATGGTATTTATGAAAGAAAGGATACAAATACATAAATATCCAAGCAAGCCACTCATGTTTTTGTAAAAGATGAATGATACAAGACGGAGAATGTTACAATCCATATTAATAGATTCTCTTTTGTGCAAGTGTCCAAAAATGTCTTTTAATTTTTCTTGATCATCTTCTTTAAGATTTTATGCAAATAGGTACAATCTGAAAATGTTTATGCCCTTGAAGAGGGAAGAGTCACATTACAATATTTTTCATTCAGGTTAAGACTACCACTGAAGGGAAAAAAAAATTCTCTTCTACCTTTTTAAAGGAATCTATTAGAAAACTGTCAGGCTGGGCATGATGGCACACACCAATGATCCCAGCACTCAGGAGGTTGAAGCAGAATGACTGCCATGAGTCAAGGCCAGCCTTAATGAACTACATAGCAAGACTATCTCCAAAAATAAAAAAATGCTGGTTATAGGGTAGATGATGAGTATAGAACAACGAAGTAATTCCACAGAATAACCCTGGGAGAGGTCCCTGCAGAATAAAAAAGGCGGGGGGGGGGGTAGGTTTTAACTCAAATAGTACTGCACTTTAAACCTGGGAAGCACAAGGGCCTGAGTTCAATTCCCAGTACCGCCAAAAAAAGGTTGACTAATGTATATAAAGTGAGTTTAAACAAATATTCATATATGGTATTGGTCTCAGAAGACATCAAAGTTTTCTGTAAACTTTAAAAACTGCCAATGGAGCAGGATAAACCTAGACTTTCAGATGTTCAGGGCTCACTTCAAGTTTATCCGGAAATGGACATAATAGTCATCTGGAGGGAAAATTATCATGCACAAATAGTTTTAAGAAACTTAGCTTTTTTTTTTTTGAGATAGGGTCTCACTTTGTGGTTCAAGCTGGCCCTGAGCTCAGCCTCCAACTCACATCACAGCAATCCTCCTGCCTCTGCCTCCCGGGTGCTGGGATTACAGGTGTGAGCCACCATGCCTGGCACTGTGGTATGTGGTGCTGATTGCTGCTGGGCCTGAGTCTCCATACCCAGTATTGTATGTTGTTAACTGGGGATCAAACCCGGGCCCTTGTGCTTGCAAGAGAGGCACTGGAACCACTGAGCTAAATCCCCGGCCCTGCATTATTTTTAAAATTCTTATACAGGCCAGCCGTGGTGGCTCACACATGTAATTCCACCACTCAGAAGGCAGAAGCAGAAGGATTGTTCTGAGTCCAAGGCGAGCATGGGCTAAATAGTGAGTTCAGGGCCAGCCCGAACTATAAAGCAAGACCTTGTCTCAAAAATCTATTAAAATAAAAATCTTTCTGCAGTGTTTCAGTGCATAATTTAAAATATGTGTCAAAAACCCATAAAAGTTGCTCTCTAACACTCAAAAACAAACTATATATACAATAAAGAAGATATAAATTCAAGAACACTAGGGATATATAAAATATACAAATCAATACAGAAATACTGAAGCAAGATGCTCCCTAAAATTAAATGCAAACAATATGCATTTAATTTGGAATGCTTGAAAATATTTTCTTATATCAATGAAGTATCTTATTCAAACAACAAAGCCAAAGGATCAAATTTCATATTTCAGAATTCCCTAGTCCCGGTCAATGATATACATTATACACGGCTGGGGGGTGTAGATCAGTAGTACAGTGCCCTGCTTAGCATGCTCAAGATCCTGGTTCATTGCCCAGCACAAGAAAATAAAAATTATTCACAGAATGTAAGAACTCAGGAAGTATTTACATATCTAAGAAATTTTAAGGAGCTGCATCTCCCTTTTATTTATACTAGGATAGGTGCTAATTTTATGTATTATTTTCATAATAACTATTAAAAATGGAAAATGTATAAGCTTTTTACTTCATTCCAATGGAACAAATACCTCTAAGACCATAAGTAATGAGAGCAGACTGGCTTAATCAATTTTCCATACGTCATCTGTGATACTGATTAAAGTCTACCTCCAGCACTGGTCCTCATCCCAGTTCTAAAGCTCCAAGTGCCTAATTATCTACTTGGGACAAAACCTCTGAAATTTAAAGGGGGAAAGGTTTACTTTGGCTCACATTTTGTAGTTCAGAGTTGGCTGGCTCCAAGGCAGGAAGGGTTGGTGGAAGGGCCTGAGTGGAACAAAATCAAGGGAGGAGCCAGGAAGGGAGATAATCCTCCCAAGTTATACCACAGCATCCCAGCTCTTACAATCATATGCCTCCTAACAACAAGTCACATGTAAACAAATGTGGCTTTGGGGGCCATTTTAGTTCTAAACCTAATATTGCATCCTGGCCTCTAAAAGACTAATGCACATTCTCTTATGTAAGATGTATTTAGTCCATCTCTAATAGCTGCCAACTGTCCCAGCACTGTTGCAAAGTACCATTCCAAAGTCTCCTCTAAGACTTAAGGCAAACTCTTAGTTATGATCCACTGCAAAAATAAAAAAGATATGTCAAAAAACAAAAATAAAAAAGAAATCAAAAAGGAAGTTAAATACAATAATGCTTCGTTCTGCAAATATTCCCGCTCACACACAATTCAGTTCCCAAACAAAAGTGTTTGATAAAATTTTACTTTTGTTCACAGACTTCATACTGGGTAACAAATACAACTGTTGATATTTTCGCCACACACAAACAAAGCCATCTTCCCCAAAAATCATAAAACAAATTAAGTTTGTGAACCAATACCACTGTAATGTCAACATGCAATAGTACAGGATAAATATTTTCTTCGAAAAGAGACCTCCAAATAGAGTGGGCAGCACCACCTCTAAGGTATGCCAACGGCTGTAGACCTTGTGGTTTCTTTCTATGCTGAGTTGGATCAATCCTTACAGCTTTCCTCAGGTGGCCCACATTCCCAGCCTCTCCAACTTCCAGAGTCTTCACCACACTTTTGGATTCACTCTTACAGTTTCTTTTTTTATTAAGATTTTTTTGAGACAGGGTCTCGCTTTGTGGTTCAGGCTGGCCCTGAGCTCAGCCTCCAACTCACATCACAGCAATCCTCCTGCCTCTGCCTCCCGAGTGCTAGGATTACAGGCGTGAGCCACCATGCCCGGCACTGTGGTATGTTGTACTGGTTGCTGCTGGGCGTGAGTCTCCACGCCCAGTATAGTATGCAGTTACCAGGGATCAAACGCAGGTACTTGCACCTGCAAGACAGGCGCCGGAACCACTGAGCTAACTCCCCAGCACCACTCTTACAGTTTCATAAACTGTCATTTCAGGACACACTGTCTGGTTTTCTAGGCCTCCTTCTAAAATCCTGTTAGAGGCCTCTTTGACGCCACAACTCTTGCATTCTACTTTCCTATACCAAAATCATACCATCAATTAGCCACATCATTTCACATAATGGCTGCAAAGGTCTCCTGAGTGCCTGTATGGATGAGCATTGTGACAGAATCCCAAAGAACCAAGTCTCTAGACAGCACTATAGGCCTCTTTCAAGCAGAGTTCTCTAGGGCTGTCTTCTCAAAGCAAAGCCTTCCATTTTGGACCTTTTAGCCAGTGAAGACTGGGGTCTTGTAGACTTGGCAAGGGAAGAGTTGAGTCATTTCTATGTAGCCCAGACTGGCTTTGAACTCGCTGGATAACCCAGGATACACTCCTATGTAGCAATACTCCTGTTTCAGTCTCCTGAGGACTAGGATTACAGGTGTGCACCCCTACACCCAGCCAGACTGTTTCTTTTGACACAGGGACTCAGACATATAGTTTAGGTGAGCCTTGAACTCATGGCTACCCCTCCTACCTTAGCCTCTCAAGCCCTGGAATTACAGATACACACAGGTATATGCTACTACACCAGGCCTGCTTCTTTTTAATGCTAATCTTTTCACAAACCAAGTCCTCAACTCCAACTATACAAAAATTTCTTTTCCACTGGAACACTAAACTTTTAAAATCACTCAACTGTATCGTTCGTTCTTGATTCTCAATGTAGAACTGGCTAAAAGCTGCAAGCTATCCCCACACCACATCTTGGATGTTGGTTTACTCTGAAATTTCCTTCCCCAAGATTAAGTAATCTGTCACTCTTAATCTCAGTCACTTGTCTAGTCTCAGGACATAAGCAAAATATAGACAAACTTTCTACCAGAGTATAATACAAATGGCCTCCAACTACCAATAGAGACACTGGTCCTAACTAAAACTACTCAGCCTGGTTTTTCAGTCTGCTTTTTAATCAACATTCTGGTTTTCAGAGCTCCGACTAGAATCTTCCACCAAGCTTGGCTTGCAATATTGTAGGGCTATTTCTCCAGCCAGTATTGCCAAACTTTTCCAAATTCCTCCTGCCAAACAGTTTCAAAGACTTCTGAACCACATAGTCAGGTAGCATCACAACTTGCTGGGACAAAATGGCAAAAACCCACAACCTAAGGGAAGAGAGGTTTATTTTGACTCACATTTTTCAGTCCAAAATTGGCCAGCTCCAAGGTAGGAAGGCATGGTAGAACGGCCTAGATGGAGGGAAGGTGATCATGGCATGGCATCCAGGAAGCAAAGTCAAGACAGAAGCCAGGAAAGGAATCTACCTTTCTAGGTCATGCCCACAATGACCCACTTCTTCCAATCAGATCTCACTGTCCAACAAAAACCAACTATAATGCCCCTGTAATCTAATCTCCTTCCAAACACATGAGATTCAGGGGGCCATTCTAGATCTAAACCATAATGCTTATCATGCTTGTACTTCAATGTCTAATTACTTCTGTGTCTGAAACCAAGATATACATACATGAACACTCATATACACACATAACCCTCAATACTATCCATCTGCCAAAATCAAATTCCCTTGATACTTCTTCCTGGGATGCTCAAATCTATCATCTCTGAATATTCTTACTTCTCATATTTACCTTTTTTCAACTTTAGTCACCTCAGTAGAAAGAAGTTATGCTATCATGCTGTTATTACCACAGTGACAATAGCATCAATCACAACTGCCAAATATAAAATGAATATTGGCTAGCTACTATAGTAAGCACCTGTTCAATATTCCAAGAGCTACTATTATCTCCACCTTAAAACAGAAAACCAAAGCACAGAGAAGTTAAAATAGGAACATTTTAATAATATATTTATAATCAATTCTACTTGGAGGAACAAATCAAAGTGAAAAATTCATGCACTAAACTAAAATCAAAGTGGATTAGAGACCTAAATATTAAAACAGAAACACTAAACCTGCTGCAAAACAGGTCAGACAGAACTCTTAGAGAGACAGTGGTATACGGAAAGACTTTATGAGCAAAACCTCAGCAGCATAGGAACTAGCAGAAGGAATCAACAACTGGGACCTCATCTTATTAAAAAGCTTCTGCACAGCAAGATAAATATCAGCAGATTGAAAAGACAACTGACAATATGGGAAAAAGATTTTACCAGCTGTTTCTCAGAAAAAGGGCTATTTTCTAGAGTATATAAAGAGCTTTAAACAATCAGCCACCCCCAAATTTAAAGAACCAATTCAAATATGGGTATCTGAAATGAACACTTTTCAGAGGAAGAAGTAAAAGCAGCTGAAGAAGTATATGAAGAAATGCTCAACACTGCCGGCTATTCAAGAGATACAGATTAAAACAACACGAGATTCCATCTCACTCCATAAAGAATGGCTGCTACCATGAAATCAACCAACAACAAATGCTAGAGAAGATGCAGGGAGGAAAAAAAAAACCCTTTCCACTGTTGGTAGGAATGCAGACTGGTGCAACCACTGTGCAGATCAATGTGGAGATTCCTCAAAAAGGACTTGAGGTCCCATTAGACGCTGTTATTCTGCTAGGTGTATACACAAAAGAATTAAAAGACTCATATCACAGCGACATATATGCGACCATGTTTATAATAGCTCAATTCATGATAGCTAAATCTTAGAAACAGCCCAAATGCCCATTAACAGGAAACTAGGTAAAGAAGATGTGGTTGGGGTTTTTTTAATATGTAAAATGGAGTATTACTTTGCCATAAACAATGATAAATTTAAGTCCTTTATATTCAAATAGACTTACCTTGAGGATATACTCAAAAGTGAAATAAATAGGACACCGATGTGTAAATACTGTATCTTTTCTCTGGTATGAGGAACTGAAGATATAAATGAGTTCTAAAACATATGATAGGTATTGTGAAATAGTAAGAAAATATTCCAAAGGAAAAGGGGGTAGGGGTAAGTAAAGGGAAGGAAAAAACTTGATGGTAAAAAATGAAACAAAGTTTACGTATATAGTGGGTGGGAGGTTACAGGGAGGCAGGGGAATGGGAAAAAATAAAAATTAAGTCATGCCATGCACGGGTGCAAATTCTCAATCTCAATTATGATCATAATGTGTATATAAAATGTACCAACAAAATCAATAAAAACAAATTAATTAAAGTTAAAATTTTATAATTTAAGAGCTACTGAAAGCATTTTAAAATTCTAATGGTTTAGCTGGGCATGGTGGCTCACATCTGTAATTCCAGTGCTCAGGATCAGGAGGCTGAGGCAGGAGGATTGCTACAAGTTCAAGGCCAGTCTAGGCAACACAGTGAGTTCAAGGATGCCTGAGCTAATGAGTCTCAAAAAAAAAAAATCTAATGATTTACAGTTGCCACACGATTACTTTTACAAGCAGATTACTCTCATTCTAGAGTGGATTTTAAGTGGTCATGTTTACTAAACAACTGACAATGTTCCTTAAAAATCACCAGTTTCTGTAGACTCTGTAGTAATGTTGCTAAAGTTCTAGGCATCATATTTTTCAAATCATAAAAAGAAAAAACACATATAAAGACATTAAGACTTTTTGGTTATTACTAAAAACTAGAAATGACCCAAGTAAACTGAGGAAGAGTAAACAAACTATATAGCATATCCTTATAATGAAGTGTATGTACCAGTAAAAAATATTTACTTTGCTATGGTGCATGCCTATAATCCCAGCATTCTGAGAAGTTGAAGGAGAAGGATCACAAGTTCAATTTCCACCTAGGCTACTCAATGAGACCCTGTCTAAAAATAAAAGAATTAATTTTTAAAAGGGTCAGTATTGCCAAAACTACTATAACAAAAGGAATTACTGATATCTAAAACACAGATAAATTTCAAACTGCATTATTAAGTAAAAGGCAGCAGTTTCCATATTCCTATTTACAGCATCATAATCCACTATAATTACAACATAGAAGCAGATGAATGGAAGGGCAACTCACATTCTAGTCCCTCTTTTGTCTCTCTTACAATGTTTCTTCTCCTCAATAAATTTTTTCTACTCTTAAAAAAAAAAAAAGACCCATGATGGGCAGGGGAGTTAGCTCAGTGGTTTCAGCGCTTACCTTGCAAATGCCAAGGGCCTGGGTTAGATTCCCCCAGTAACCACATACAATACTGGGTGTAGAGACTCACGCCCAGCAGCAACCAGTACCACATACCACAGTGCCGGGCGTGGTGGCTCACGCCTGCAATCCCAGCACTCAGGAGGCAGAGGCAGGAGGATTGCTGTGATGTGAGTTGGAGGCTGAGCTCAGGGCCAGCCTGAGTCACAAAGCCAGACGCTGTCTCAAAAAAAAAAAAAAAAAAAAAGAGACCCATGAATGGATAAAAGAAATGAGATATATACACAATGGAATATTACTCAGCCATTAAGAATAAATTTGAATTTTGTGTGTGAAAATAGATGGTTCTTGAGACTGTAATGATAAGTGAAATAAATTGGTCCAAAAGGGTCAAATATCACATGGTCTCTCTAATATGAGAAACCAAAACTTAAGGATTTATAGAACAAAATAACCACGTTAAGAAACAAGGAAATAAGACTCTGCTCAGACAGGAAAGGAATCAGGGAAAGGCAGTCAAGGAGAGTAAAAATTATCAAGATGCTAAGTATACGTAACAAATCCCCAACCTGAATGCAAACACTATGTATCATAAACGTGTTCTAATAAACAATTAAAAGACACTGGTGTCAAAAGGTCACATAGGACATGATTCTACTTATATGGAATTTTGAAACATAAAAGAGTAAGAGACAAAAGATTCCCAAAGACTCAGCTAACTAAAAGGGCCATGAGAAAGTTCTGAGATAATGAAACTATTATTTGTCTTCATTGTAGTGGTGTTTACACAACCATATTTTCAAAACTAGCTGCAATAGGGGGCTGGGGATATAGCTCAGTGGTTCCGGCACCTGTCTTGCAAGCACAAGGGCCCGGGTTCAATCCCTGGTAACCACATAACAATACTGGGCGTGGAGACTCACGCCCAGCAGCAACCAGTACCACATACCACAGTGCCGGGCGTGGTGGCTCACACCTGCAATCCCAGCACTCGGGAGGCAGAGGCAGGAGGATTGCTGTGATGTGAGTTGGAGGCTGAGCTCAGGGCCAGCCTGAACCACAAAGCAACACCCTGTCTCAAAAAAAAAACCTTAAAAAAAAACTAGCTGCAATATACTCAAAATGGGTATTACTTTAAAAGTTTTTAACCAGAGATGTGGCAGAATCTTAATTATTGTTGATATCATCACTAGATGTTAATTAAACAATCAAAGCAAACCCAAACCTTATCTGTCCACTAACATTTTGCCTAGAAATCTAAATATCTGTAAAGAAAATGACTAGTGAGAAGGGAATAAAGCCTAAGTAATAAATATTAACATCAATCTTTCTCAAAATTATAATGACCACCTGAGGCTCCTCTCCCAATTTTTGTTCAAAAAGCCTCTGGAGATTATGGCTTTTAGATCTTAAAACATATGCCTAAACTTATTTAAATGTTTTCACTTAATAAAGCAATATAGCAAAATATTTAAGCACTCAGAATCTCAATTTCATGACTAGTTACTTCATTTTGCTTCAATTTCCTCATCAGTAAAACTAGAATGATTGTACCTAAGGCTGGACAAGTAAATGAGTTCATACATGTAAATCTTTCATTAGCTAACATAAGTGAATGATAATAATCACCAGCTGCAGTCTTAAGCCACTTTTACTTCTTTCTGTATAGTAAAAAATTGTTCTCTAAGGTTGGTGGCCTAAATTCGATGGCATAAAGACAGTATCTAGTAATCCTATACCATATTCCTCAGATTTTATCTTCACTGCACCTAATCACTTTGGAAAAACAGTTTAAACATTATCCTTGTTACACAGAAAACTCTGAGGACCAAAAAGTTAGATAAATTGTCCAAAGAAAACAGTAATATGAAAACAGAGCCAACACAAGGATCTGGTGTTCTGAGATTCCTTAAAACATTCTTCTCTCCAAAATTTTTAGCCTTCCCTTCTGACAGATAAAAGCATGATGTACCAAAAATAAATAAATGAATAATTATAAAAATTCATTAAATTATGCACCTGTTTTATGCACAGTTGTATACATCTGTCTTGCATCATAATAAAAAAGTAAAACAGATTTACCATTAAGGCCAGAGATTTAGCTCAGTGGTTCCGGCACCTGCCTAGCAGGCACAAGGTCCTGAGTCCGATCTTCAGTAACTATATACAACAGTGCAGGGTGTGGTGGCTGTGCCTGTAATCCCAGCACTTGGGAGGCAGAGGCAGGAGGATTCCTGTGAGTCGAGGCTGAGTTCAAGACCAGCATGAACTACAAAGCGAGACCTCAAACAGCAACGACAAAATAACAACAGAAAAACAGATCTATCATTAAATGTACTCCTATATGGATACAACTAGTAAGAAAATTTAGCAAAAGCTGAAGGGAGACATGTTTAGTTGACTGGGCCCTTGAACATTTTAAAAGGCAGACATGGTTTCTTTTCTTTTTTTTCTTTTTTTAGGTTTTTTTGAGACAGGGTCTCGCTTTGTAGTTCAGGCTGGCCGAGAGCTCAGCCTCCAACTCACATCACAGCAATCCTCCTGCCTCTGCCTCCCGAGTGCTGGGATTGCAGGCGTGAGCCACCACGCCCGGCACTGTGGTATGTGGTACTGGTTGCTGCTGGGTGTGAGTCTCCACACCCAGTATTGTATGTGGTTACCGGGGATCGAACCCGGGCCCTTGCGCTTGCAAGACAGGCGCCGGA
>PVIR01038443.1:0-14400 GCA_004026965.1 Petromus typicus
ACTTAATCTCCGTTTTATAGTCTGATTTTATGCAAACAACAGCAGCCAAATGCGTAACAAAACAGAGCTGTCAGCTGCTTTCCTGGAGGCACCAGGACCTCGCAGCACACCCTGCGCTCCTCACCACTGCCTGCCTCCAGCCTGGCGCTGGCCTCTCGGTCACTATCACAGTGCTTGCTTGAAAATAGTTCTCAGAGACCCCACTTTGCCAAATTATGTCAACCTGGAAAACACTACCCAGCACGTAACTTCTGGTCTACTCCCTCCTCCCCCACCCCAAAGAAGGTAACAGCAGGCCAGGAAAACTTAACACTCTTCTCACCCAGCCTAAATCCTCCAGGATTCAGAGCCACAAGGTACTTCCCATATCTTAAATGCACACTCCAACATTTAAACTGAGAAGCTACCTGGCCAAACTTGGATAGAAAGTAAGTCTCATCAATTCTAACGTGAGGTCACATTAATTTACTTTACAAAGTGACCCCACCAGGTACTTCTGCATGCATGTTCGAGTGTGCCAGAGGTATAATTACAAAAATCCGGAAGAAGTCACATGAGCTGGGCTTGGCAGTGTGCGCCTGCAATCTCAGCATGCCTAGGAATGAAGCCGGAGGACTGCATAGTTGAGGGCTGCTTGGGCCACTTAGTGAAAACCTTGTTCTTGAAGCAAAACAAAAAAGAACTGGTGATGTAGTTCAGTCATGCAGCACTTGCCTCTGGTTCAGTACAGTACTGAAAAACAGAAGCCCACACAGAGCGTGTTTCGGAATCATAATCCAACAGCAGCTGAGGTTTTCAGCCCGCGTCTTCAGAGATACATAACCTACAGATGGACAAGCTCAAGAACTGGTCTTCCTCTTCCACTGGACTTTAGGGGAGTAGGGGAAACTGTGGATGGGGTGTACAGGAAACATGTGCTACACACCAGTCAGACATATTTTTAAAGTAAAATACAAACTGAACGAGGTTACCATGAATATGTACTGATCACAGAAATCACACCAGTGACAACAAGTTTCAACTCGTCTACCTACCTATTGTCCTTCCGTCCTTCTTTCCTTCTTTGTTTTGTTTTTTTGAGACAGGGTCTCACTACATAGTTCAAATGCCCACCACCTCCAGCTCAAGATACCTCTTCTGACCTTAAAGACTTGGCAATCTATAGGTGGGAGTTAATAAAATGTGTTTAACATGGCATGAAATATAAACATATCAATGCTACTGACAAGTTCCAGAAAGCTCCTGTTCTGAAAAGGCTCCTAACGATAGAGCTCACTCTCACCTGCAGTCAAGTGAGACGCCCAGAAATGCCTCCAGGGCAGCAGGCTCCTGATAAGATCCATCACCTGTTGAGCTATTACTCTCCCCACTGGGGTCATAAAGGTCTCGGGATCACAGCCGCCTCAGACTGCCTGCCTGGTTGGTAACACTTGTTTGGCACCAGTGTGGACTAGGGGAGCAGGGGGTGCTGCTGGCTCTGCTCCTGCAAGTCTGGTCTGTACCAGGACCAGCCAGAATGCTGGCCTTGCCACCACAGTACTCAGCTGAGCGTGCAGAACCCAGTCCACACCTGTGATGTCTGAGGCCAGTGAGGGCCACGACATGCCTAAATAACCCCACATTGCAAACCAAGGAGACTACAGGCAAGCAGGCTGAAGCTGCTTCCCTTCATTTGTCTACCCCTCTGCAGCTTCACTGGTAAAATGGACTGTTTGTGGCACCGCCTCTCTTAAGAAGTTAAGTGTTTGGAGACTTGCACCTCTCCCTGGGACTGTCCCCAGGGGTTCCTCTTCACACAGCTGCGACTGATCTTCCCTCCTCCCTCCTGATCCCTCCTTAGGCTGGTGCAGCAGCACCTCCCCATGGAGCAAGGAGCTGGGCCGGGAGGCACCGCCCTCCCTCTTTGGCTCCCCGAGGAACAAACGAACTCCTTGCTGTCTCCAGAAGGTCTGCTCAGCACCATAGCCTTTATTAAGGGCTACACCTGCTGTCTGTGTTTATGTCTCCTTGAACCAGAGGGCTGTGGTGTTCCTCCAGATTTTTCTTACCAGGGCAACACCACCATCCCTGGGAAGGACAGCGAACGCCTACCTTGTCTGCGATGATTATGCTTGAGCATTACTCAACTGATCCAGAATCCTGCAAATTCCAAATGTTTGTTACTTGAGGACAAAATGTGATTCATTGTCTGATGCCTAAAGCCAACTCGACCACACTGTCCTGTCACTAAATGACTCAAGTCCAGAAGAAAGGTGACCTCACCCCTTCCCAATCAGCCAAGAGGAGCCTCTGCAAGCACCATGTGGCCACACAGACAGGGGACAGGTTCGGGTCTTCTGCTTACCCTGGTTATTCATTAGCTCTAAAATGCTTAGACCACACAGGAGAGGAAAGAAAAGAGAAAGATGTCTGGGCAGTATCTGTAGCAAATACATACTTGATTTAAAATAAACAGATTCAAAATATTTAAAAGCTACCTAAGGCTAAAACTTCAACAGCAAAGTCCCACAAAGACAGGCAGGAGGACCACTGTCATTTGAGGCCAGCCTGGACTGCACAGTGAGATCTGTCCTCTCCCCCCCACCTCCCAAAAAAAACCAAACAAAAACCTCACAAAGTCTACCTGGGATGCACCACAAGGAAAATGTGCAAGAAAGTCAAAGACAGAGAAATATTTCTAAGTGCGAATCAGATTAAGCGGTTCTTTCCACGGCTGCGAGACTTCTGTGGGCCTCCACAGCAGGGAAATCAACACACAAGCCCAGCAGGTCCCCTTCGCACCCTAATTCCCTTAACTGCAGTGCCTGGATCCTCTTCCTCCTGTCCTCCTCACCACAGTGGCCTCCTTTCTGGGTCTGAAGCAGGCCAACTTCTGCATCGCTGACCCGCAACTCGATGCTGCCCTCGGCCCAGCGGAGCTGGGTGCTAGCCCGTCACTAACACTGCAGATAAGTGCCAGCTCCTCAGCCAGGCGCCAGGTCTGCAAGGCCACCGCACAGCGCGGGCAGGCGCCCGCCAGTACTGCACCTGGCTTTATCTCTTATCGTCATGTGGCAAATTGTCCTGTGTACTCTCTTATCTATCTAGTTATCATTCTGTCCTCACAAGTGTCCCCAGGCGGAACAAAGCCACTCCAGGTCACAGGCCCTCGGATTTCCTGAGCCCAGCTCCCCAGGCCACTGGACCCTGGTGTCCCGGATGGGGTTAGAATTGGCACAAACACTCCATACAGACCTCCAGCTGCTACTGATGGTTTCCTCAAAACAGAGAAAGTCAGGCATTTTTTAAGTTATATATTTTCAAAATATATAGTTTATAAAAGTAAACTAGGTAGTGGTGAAGAGCACTCTCTAAAATATGTCAACAAAATTTCAAGAACCCCAGAGAAAACAAGAGAAAACAAATCCTTCCCAAATTTATCTTGTGTATCATGAGACTGATGAAATATCCCGGGGGGGGGGGGCGGCAGTTCTCTCAAGAAATTATTCAGAAAGGAGCAAAATTTCTTTTAAGGAAAAACACACATCACTCTAGAGTACATAAGAGACACAACAGACTATAGGTTGATATGTTTTTTACCTGACACTGTAAATGCCAAATAATTGCGAACGTACAAGACTCTGCAGGAGGCGCATCCTGCAGAAGAGTCTGGAAAGAACACAGGCGCTTCCCTCCCAGAGGGAGGAGTCCCTGGCAGGGACAGTTCCCCCACACCGCACGGCCCAGCCCACCGCACCCGCGCAGGCGCAGAGCGGCTGACCCTGGGCTGTGGGCCCGGCACAGCCTCGGCCTGGACAGCACTCGGCACCAAGCCTCCCTCGCCAACAGCAACTGTGACGGGAAAGGCATCTACGAGGAAAATGAAAGGAAAAGCAAGGTCTGGGTACTGATAAAACCAGAAGGCACCGCGTAGGTTTAAGAAGGAAACCAGTAAGATGCAATGTATTTCTCTAAAGAGTAAAATGTCAGAAACATCTATCCTTTACACGAGTGCCCAGACACCCAGCAATACATTTTCAATAATTGAATAAACAAAATAATTGTTAAGACTCCATCACTTTCCACTTAGCAAAGCTCCTTCCAGGCTGCTGCACATATAGCCTTTTTTCCTCCGGGCAGGGTCAGGTGGCCTCAGTCACCTCAGCAATGACACTGACCAGCCAGTACCACTACATCCAGCTGCAACGTCACACCAGGAAACTTCTTGGACTTTTCTTCAAGACCTGACCAAATACAGGGGCCTAACAGAGCAGACAGCTGGGCTTCTCTGCATATGATACAGCAAAAACCGAAGAATAAGTTGTCTCTAGAAGTGTTTTCTTAAAGAAGCAGCATGCCTTTCTTTAGAATTTCTATTTAGAAATAGAATACCTCCCTGGGGTAATTACACGTGCCACACTGGTTTCCCCAGAAAGTATAATGCAGTAAAACTAGAAGCAGTTTCTATTCTATTCCATTCCAGAGACATTCCAAGTAGGAAGAACAGGGAGATGATTATAAAAGAAAGCAGGAAACATGTACTGGTATTTTATATGGCAACAAGCAACAATTCCATGTTTCTAAATATTCCCATTTTCATCCTAACCCCAGCTTACCTCCTACTGCCAGCTGTAATTGGCATCTCCTTAAAGCTAAACAGTAAGCCATTGTTTATCTGACAAAATCTTCCTTCATCTGACCTCTGCTGCACGGTGTCTGGCGCCTTACAATGCTTGTCAGGATTCTTTGGGCTAGATTTTGGCGCCGCCACCAACATTACATGCAGAATATATCACCCTGTCCTGATCACTCCTGACTGACATTTCTCCAGCGCAAAACACAAGAGTACAGATCAATCTTCATGAAGCATCCCCCACCCCCAGCAAACTCAAATCTGAAAGTTTGACTGATTAAAAAGAGAGAAGAATACACTTAAGGATGTCTTTACATACTGTGTCCTTGGTAATACTTTAAAAGGTGTACTTCCAGTCTCTGAAAAGCAGATGCTAATATACCTACCAAAAGTATACAATAAGCAAACATTGAGAACTACCAAATATACTGTGACCACTGATGTTTCACAGGACCCTTGATGATGAATCATTTCTTCAAGTAGAATTGCCCTGAGTATCGTTTGCCTCACTTAACTTATTTAAAGACACAAATGGACTTCTCTGCAGTTTCCTGTGGACTCTTAAACCTCACAGAATGAGAATAGAAAATCCACTTATTTCCAATCAATATTGACTCCTCATGTGTGAGACCTAAGGATGAGAGACAGTCTAGCACCTAAAGCCACACAAAGAAAGGAAGAAAAAACAAAACCCACCCAAAGATGCTTAAGAGTGATTTACGGCTGGTTACAAGTACTAGACGGCTGAGGACAGAAACAGAGCTGGGGACCTGTGGGCTGTTCCGGGAGGAACGCTCAGCTCCCTGAAGGGCCAGGCATCCTGTGGAGGAGCTGCCAGAGCTCACGGGCTGTGCACCCCAGGATGCCTGGGGGGCATTTCCCACAGACACTCGCCCCGCTGGACAGGCCACGTGCATGTACAACCTCAAACAGGGCGCTCCAGTTCCATGTGACCCACCCTTCCAGGACATAAAGAGCATGGATGTCAGAGTTCACAGAGGACTCCAAAGATGCCAGGAAGCCGATCCTCCTTCCAGGCCCTTTTCCTCCTCACTTTCTGGAAGAGCCTCAGGCCTTGTGATTCGTGCTACTTCCTACATCCCGTGGGTCATTCTGTTTGCTGAGCCAGCACCCAGAGTGCCGAGGGCAGGGAGAACAAACCGAACAGTCTGAAGACTATTCCCCCCTCCAACTGCTCCCCATCACTTCCAGCCCTGGTTAGAAGAGATAGTTCGGGCTTCTAAGCCAACCTGGTTAATGGCTGTGGGGTTAACACATAAGAGAATTTTTTAAAAACCATATTTAACCCTGATTAGTGCTTACATTTCAACCTAAAAACACACACTGAAGAATTAGCAAGAAACAAAATCAGAGCCGGGGCTTGAGACCCTCCCTATCTAGCACAGTCGGCCTGCCTAATAAATTATAGCCGCTGCAAGGTCCAGCCTGTCTCTGGATGCATTGAGTCCATCAAACGGGACTAAAGAATGGCTTCAGAGAGCCATACATCCAGCAGGCACCAAATCCTACACCACAGCACAGCCCTCTCCTGAAACTGGAACTGAACTAGATGCCAAATTAACCAAGAGCATACGAGGGTATTTTCTGAAGTTCACTCTGAGGTTTTTCATCCTACAAGAGTAACCCTGATTTAGAAATAATTTCTCCTGGAATACAGCATCTCTCAGGAACATCAATTTCTCCACATGTACCTTCCTGACTTGAGGAGCAAAGATGAAAATCTGTATTCATCACTAATCGTCTCCTCTGAATGCTTTACCCCTTCGCCCCAGGCCAGCCCACCGTATGACCACAAGGTCCTGGGGTCCTGGGAGCAGCCTCAAACCCCTGTGGCCTGTGGTGGGTGAGAACTGCATTCAGGCCTGGGCCGGGACTGAGACCGCTCCAGGCCCTGGTTCAGTTGCATCTTAATGGAATGATGTTCCTCCTACTGAAGTTCTTTGTCATTTCAAGACAAAATAAACAGAAAGGGCAGGACATGAGGGAGAAGACACAACCCAGTGAGCACGAGGAGAAATCCTGGCATTGAATGAGCACAGGTGGTCGGCGCGCCATCCCCAGGCCACTGCACTTTGGAGAACATGAGGTCGGAAGTGACAGTTCCTCGAGTGCCCGATTCTATAAGTCTGGTGGGGATGGCGCCGACAAAGCTGCCTATGGTATTTAAAGAAAAGGCCATCTGTCAGATTGACAGCGGAGGGAGGAAGCAGGCTGGCAGCCTGCAGAAAGGCAAGCTCCATCCTGAGGGAAGCGGGGCGCGCCGACACATTCTTCCCACCCTTTCCTTCCCCTCTGAGGGCGCTGCCTCCTCCGAGTTCCTCACTAGTCAGGCTGAGACCCCGCATCTCCTCAGGGGACCCAGCCCAGGCAAAGCCCCTGCGACAGAGAGGCTGCTGACACTACCTTGTCCTTCCACCCAAAGCTGGAGGGTTACCATCAGCCACCAGGTAATTTGACTGACAAATTACAGCTTGCCCAACTTCAGCTTGAAGCCAGTGTTATCTACAGATCCACCTTCACTTTACAGAAGAGGACGATTGATCAATCAATCAATCACTACCGGATTGTCTTATCTTGGTGCCTAAAAGCAGGTGGAAGGCTGGCGATTTGCTTAGCTCAGTATCGAGGCACTTGTAAAGGCCAACCAAGTTCAATCCCTGGGGTGCAAGGGTAGTGGGGTGGTGGTACTAAGTTCAGACAAAAGAGGCCCAACAGGTGCAGTAGGGCCAAGCCTGCTGCCTTCCTGCCATGGCTTCCCAGTGTCACCTGGCAGAGCACATTAGTCACCCTGTGCACTGTGGAGCTTATCTAGGAAGCACTACTGAACAGCAGGGGTGGCAGAGGTGGGTTCTTGCAGGCTACTGTCACCTGGAAATGGAAAGCTTTAAAGAGCAGGTTGGAGATCAGGGGTTTAACTCAGTGATTCCGGTGTCTGCCTGGCAAATGCAAGGTCCTGAATTCAATTCCCGGTAACCACATATCACAATGCCGGGTGTGGTTGCTCACGTCTGTAATTCCAGCATTTGGGAGACAGACGCAGGTGGTTTGTTGTGAGTTCAAGGCTGGCCTGGGAGACACAGTGAGCTCAGTGCCAGCCTGAACTATAAAGCAAGTCCCCGTTTAAAAAAAAAAAAAAAAGAACGGGTTGGGATTGCTCCAGGGACTTAGCTCAATGGCACTAGCCTATCTGGCAAGCAAAGCACAAGGTCCTGAGTTCAATCCCCTGTACCACAAAAAGGAAGGAAGGAAGGAAGTTAGGAAGGAAGGACAAAACAGGTTGGAATCTCTACTGGCAAACTGTCTTCACTGAAAGTTAGTTCAGTGACAATGAATGTGCCTGATAATTCTGGAGCACACTCTGTACTTGTTCTAAAGAAAATGGCCCTTATACCCCAGTTACAGAGGAAACCTGAGTTGTGACAGTCACGGGAAAAACCACTGTTAATATTCAAGACATCTTAGCATGGTCAGAACCCCCAGTAACTTAACAAAACCCAAAGAGCTCTGAGAGAGAAAATAGGCAAAGCAAGTTACCCGAATCCAAGTTTCCCTCTGAGATCTCAAGAAAATCGCCGACATCAGCTCTACAGAACAACACATTTCAAAACACTTGCAACTCATTCCATCTGCTGGTTTTAAAAAACAGAAACGACGTCCCTGGAGGAGAAACCATCAGGTGTTTCTGTGTGTGCGCTCATTCTGTAGTCTTCCGCAACTTACACATCAAGAAGTAGCCCCAGGAGGGTTCCCCACCTTCACAGGACTGTGTCCAGAAGGATGCATGTCAGAAAAGACCAGGATGCTTAATTAAGATTTGGTTCTCCCTATAAGTCATGGAAAAAGAAATTTTGGTTAACAGTACATGAGCTAAAGTATGATGCCTGCAGCATACGGAGGGAATGCAGGGACAGCTCAGTGGGTGAGCACAGTACTGAGATACAAATTAATATACAGTAGCCCTGAGCTAATAGTTATAATCCAAGATAAAACTTTCCACTGTGCGCATCGCTTAGTGACTCCAAAATGTCTGCCATTTTTGCCACAGCAGTAATAACCACAAGATTAGACTGCTGTGTCTGGGCAGGGCACTGTGGTAGCATCTGAGAGGATACAATTTTGCTTCTCTGCAGCTTTTTCTTCACTAAGATTTCTGGCGGTCCTGTGGACTGAGCTCAGCATCACTACAACGAGCTACCTCTCCACTCTGTCTTTTACTTTTTCATTTTGGAGGCCAGGCCTCACAAGTTGCTACATTGTCCAGACTGGGCCTGAATTCAATCTTCCCTTCCTCAGCCTTCCGGAAGTGATGGGTGTGTGCCACCACAGTGCCCAGCTGACCCCACGGCTTTGTGCCAGAATGTCCTCAGAACTGACAAACAGGCTTCTGGTACAATCTCCCATTTCAAAATCATCTGGAAGCACAAACGCTCTGTCAGAGGGTTGAAGGAAAGAGAGCAGAGTGGTCCTACCTCCCCTGTTGTCTGCAGGCAACATGGGAACAGAGTATGGGTGGCAGGGAGAAGGCAGAGCTGGGCCTGCACCTCCCACTGCACAGTGGCGCTGCTGTCTGCAGCATGGGCAACAGCGGGGGACAGACACAGGCCTGCCTGTCCGCGCAGTCTCGGGAGAGAGCCAGCTACCCAGCTGCCTCACCAATTCTCTAGCCTTTGCAAAATCACTACCTCTCCCTACCTGCAAATTAGGCTGTTTGAGATTTCAGAAAATTAATCTTTTCTGCTTCTCACCATTTCTGAATCACACACTGATTCAGGGCCCACTGGGGAACCCAAGGCTCACTGTTCCCCCTCGTTTCAGTGTTTCCCCCAGAAGTCAGTCAGCTCTGGGCTTCAAGGAGGGCCTAGGTCTCAGTCTGAGCCCATCGGTGAGCTGCCCCTGGGAGCAGGAGTAAGAAGGCCTAGATTTTCAATGCGCACCATCCCAGGGGTGCTGTTTCCTGGCATCTTCTCCCTTGAGCTCAGTCCAAGTGCTGTAGCCACCATGATCGCAGGCAATGCTGAGGCTCCACTGGGTGGGGGCTGTGGCAGAGAGCTGTGCTGGGTGTGAGCATGACGGTGGGGGTGTCTGGGCACCACTCCTCTGTGGCAAGGGGGCAGAAACACAGAAACTCTGTGCGTGGAACAGAAACTGCCTGCCTGGGGCAAGGACAGAGCTGTTCTTGGAGGAGCTGCCCCGAGCTCGGGCCACTGACTAGACAGCCACTTGAAGGACCCAGTGGGGACCACCTTCAGCCAGTGCCAACCATGGCTTTGTAGAGTTTGACGATGGCATCAGGAAGCAGAACGACTCAGCACAAAACAGGACATGCTGGTGACCGCCCCAAACTGGTTACGAGGTTGGCCACAAGTCAGAGAAGTTTCAAATCTCTGTTCTGCCGCTTCTGGCCACAGCCCTCTGCATGAGGCATCTGAATCAGCAGATGAGGAGTGGGGTGGATGGCAGGAGGTGCCAGGCTGAGAAGCCCTTGTGGGGCCCACTTCGGCTGGGGAGCAATGATGGCAGGAGCTCTGGGGAGGAAGGAGCCTTATCAAACTCCTTGCCCCAGCTCTGTACCCACCTCCAGCATGGCTCTCTACCACATCCCTGACATGGGGACCAAAGACCACAAGGCTGGGTTGTGTGGTACACTGCGGGATCTCTGCCGCATCTTACATGATGTGTAAACACCTTCTCCCAGTGAGGACAACCAAAGCATCCCAGACGCTGCGGGGAGCAGGGCTGCCATTGCTTCCCCTGCTGGAACCACCACAGCATGGAGGACATGTATTCCCCAAAGTCACAGTGCTTCTTTCTTGTGGTCAGCAGCCACCATTACAGTGTGAGTCAGAAAGGTGCAGAACGTTGCCAGGCAATAAACTGTCAAGGGTGGCTTCCAACTTCATATCCTCCTGCCTCGTCCTCCCAGAGTTCGAGGATCACAGGATGCATACCACTCTTGCCCCTCCCCTTTTTCAGTCTGTGGCCCTCCCTTCTCTTCTCTTTCTGGGGGAGAAAGCAGGATGAGTCAAGATCAAGTAACACGAAGTTCCCTACAGCTCAGGGCATGTGGAACAGATGATAGACTCGGCGGAGAGAATCTAAGGGTGGCGTGGAATACGTGCATTTCAGCCAAGGAAGCAAGGGGCGGGGGACAGTTTCATGCCAGCGCCATTTCTTCTGAAGAAGTGGGATCCTGGATGAGGAGGGGGTTTCACATGCACACCCCCCTCCCCAATATTCTCAGGCCACCTCGCCATCTTCCCAAGTGTCCCACGCAGGGAGCATGGTGTTGGAAGGTACCTCCAAAGGCTGGCAAAGCTCACTGCACAGTCTTGCCCAGCAGAGACGCTTACACTCAACCGGCTTCTCTGCTCTCAGCCCTCCTCCCAGCCCTCCAGTCAGCCATCCCACCTGTCTCTGTTCCTCGGCCTTCCTCCATGAGGAACTCAAGGAGCGCGGGCCAAGAATACAAGCGTGTGGAGAGCAAAGCAGCCATGCACAGTCCAGGGGGCGCCATGCTTTAGACCTGGGTGTCCCACAGCCGTGTGTGTGTGTGTGTGTGTGTGTGTGTGTGTGTGTGTGTAAGAGGCATGGATCATGGGATACTGCACTCACCACAGGATTCATCCACAGAGGAGTCAGTTGTACACTGACACAGAAAGTTAAACTAATTATATACCTTGCAGGCAGTTAGACAGGGCCCACCCTCCAGAATCGGAATAAAGACAATACAGATACCTTAACTGAAGGTCAGCATTATAAAAGAGAAAAGGTACTACACTGGCAGACTTCTTGGAAAGACAAGCAGAGATTGATATTCTAAATAGGTATCTTTCACCTTGGGGGAAGACAAAGCCTCCCAGCCTATTGTTTCTTGCTAAGGGCCCAGTTCCCCCTTGAATGCCATTTAATCCATATTACCTAAGTGACTCTACTTGGAACCTTATTAGCTGACTGCAGTTTTGTCCCACCTTGAACCTGCCTCACCTTGCAGCTTCGCTCAATAAAACACCTTTGAGAAACAGGGTGGGCTGTCTCTCTTTGAGATAAGATATTTTCTCCCAATAAATTCTTCCTACTTGTAACCTCTGTGGTTCCTAGAATTCATTCTTCCATTTTAGAGAACATAACCTCCAGCTTCGGCTACCTGAGCAGATGGGAGTTCTATTTCCCTTGTCTGGATTACTTTGCTTATTTGGATTACCTGGTGCCCCGCACTAAGTCCATGGCTGCGAGTGCTGTGAGAAGTCTGGGCTGGCGGGAGGTGGGTCACTGGGGAAACCCAGAAGGCCATATTCTTATCTTCCTGCTTCCTCTATTGCCCAGCCACCCCACGTAAGCAGCTGTCCTCCACCCAGGACCTTTCACACGAGCTTCTGCCTTGGAGCCGGAGCCAAACTCAACCCTCCTTAAGTTTCCTGATGGGAAAGTGACCATGACAGAGGCTCAGCACAAGTCGGTAAAGTTTCTCTCTCAAGACATAACAATACCCAAGAAATGAGCACTTAATAAGAAACTGCGCTAACCCTCCCCGAGACACAACTGCAATCCCAGCTACTGACTCAGTTGCTAAGGAGGAGAAACAAGATCAGGGGCTGCCCGAGAACCTTATCAAGCAAGACCCTACTTCAAACTAAAGGAGCCGCAAGCGTAACTCAGAGGAAAAGAGCACTTGTCTGGCCTGGGGGAGGCCCTGCCTGCATTCAAAACTGGCAGCTCAAAACAACCAAAAATTCATGGATCAATACGTCTTCTTTGGGTGTGGGGCACAGCTCAGTGGTACCATATCTACATGGTAAGCACAAGGTCCTGAGTTCAATCCCCAGTATGGAGGGATGGGGGGGTGCTTTTTTTTTTTTTTTTTTAAACAGGCTATCCCTATGCAGTTCAGGCTGACCTGAATCCTCCTGAGTGCTGGGATTACAGACATGTACCACCATGCGGAGCTTTTTTGGTCTTTTGGAGCACTGTAGTTCACCAACACACGTAGCACACCCCAAAACTGTGGATTTTCAAACTTTCAATTATACCTAAAGATCTCTCACACCTCCTCATTTCCAACCACAAAAACCCAGCATAAATGCAGAACGGACTCTCTTGTGTAAACGTGGTTTTCATTCGTTTCACCAATGCACTGTTTTCTGTTAGCACCCTGAATGGCGGATGTTCTGGCACAGATTAGGACATACTGCTCCAGCCCCGGGCCAGGCTCCCTCACAGGATTCCTCACTGCTTCTGAGAACTATTTTCTGTGCTCTAATACATTCGAGGGGGAGCACAGTAATATACTGGAAACCACCTACATTTTTTTCCTTTTCAAATTTCCAATAACTTTTGCAATAATCACCCACTCTGGCTAGCCTGGTCCTGAAAATATTGTAAAAATGTTCTAATTATAATCCATTTACCGTTCAAATAAGTTAGTAATTTCAATGGGTCTCTTTGTTCTTCAAGTAAAGTGCAATTTTTAAAGGAAAGCTAAGGACATGAACATCGGAACTCTTACTCCTGATAATTTAACCTAATATACTAATTTAAATAGAAATTGGAGGGCCGGGGAGTTAGCTCAGTGGTTCCAGCATCTGCCTTGCAAGTGCAAGGGCCTGGGCTCAATCCCCGGTAACCATAGACCATACTGGGTGTGAGACTCACGCTCAGCAGCAACCAGTACCACATACCACAGTGCCGGGCATGGTGGCTCACGCCTGTAATCCCAGCACTGGGGAGGCAGAGGCAGGAGGATTGCTGTGATGTGAGTTTGAGGCTGAGCTCAGGACCAGCCTGAACTACAAAGCGAGACCTGTCTCAAAAAAAAAAAAAAAAAATTGAGTAAAAACTTACAAAAGGGGAATAAAAAGAATTATGTTTGGACAAGGTATTCAGAATATGGAAGATGTTTTTCTTTAAGTTACAACCAACTTTACTATTGCTTTAATTTTACTGAAATTTAAAGCAGCTATACTGTCTCTATTATTGTTAAGGAAGAATGATGGAATAAAAGGCTGCCAGGAAAGAAGAGATTATTTACTGCAACAGACAGCAAAATGCTCCAGCCTAAGGCTGTATAAAAATTACCCATGGGAGGATGATTCCATGTTCCACGAGTTGGATACTAATTCATAGTCACATTCATCAGAAGCCTTGGGAGGCCAGGGCAGGAGAAACGCCACTCAAGTTTGGGGCCAGCCTGAATGTCACAGTGAGACCTTGTCTCCCCAACAAATAAAGCAAAACAAAAACAAACTATTATCAGGAAAAAATAAATTCACTGATGACAAAGTATATTTTTTTAATCTTTGTGGAGAAACTGAGGCAAACGGGACTCACTCAGGAGGCCCTGGCATTCTAACGTAGGCTTTTCCATTCCGTGAAACCCTGCAAAGCACACGGCAATCCCGCTGTCAACTTTATTCTGAAAAACAGGATGAGGTTTTACACATTTGTGAGGAAGCTCTCCTATGAAGAGGCCGCACGTTGTCTGACACATACTTGGCCCTCCTGGAAGAACCTTGTGAAAGCCCCGTGTCCTGACACGCTCTGCAGGGAGGGGGAAGAGGGCGGGGCAGGTGCACTGAGGGAAGAGAACAGCGCCTGCCCGGCTGGGCAGAGCAAACGTTCCAGAACTTTCCCTCGCTCCTCACTCAAAACAAAACACACAAGGGTAAAAGATTTAAAGATACTTTTTTTTTTTTTTGAGCCGGTGTCTCCTGATGTAGTCCAGGCTGGCCTTGAACTCTTAAACCTTCCAAATGCTGGAATTACAGGGTGTA
>PVIR01038444.1:0-14537 GCA_004026965.1 Petromus typicus
ATTCCCCGGTAACCACATAACAATACTGGGTGTGGAGACCCACACCCAGCAGCAACCAGTACCACATACCACAGTGCCGGGTGTGGTGGCTCACGCCTGTAATCCCAGCACTTGGGAGGCAGAGGCAGGAGGATTGCTGTGATGTGAGTTGGAGGCTGAGCTCAGGGCCAGCCTGAACCACAAAGCGAGACCCTGTCTCAAAAAAACCTAAAAAAAAAAAAAAGATCTCTGCCCCGCGCTGATCCCAACCCTGTAACAAAAGGCCCAGGGAGTATGGCGAGGTGAGATCCACCCTCCTCTCACACAGGCTTCAAACTGCCAAATCCCTCCCCAGGCTGAATGTCACTAGGTCCTCTTCCAGACAGCACCTGTTGGGCTCTTCCTCCTAAGGGTAAAATCCTGCCGAGAGCCATAGCAGCCGGGCTGCCTGCCCTGAGTTACTGCTCCAGCTGGGCCGTGCAGCGTGTCAGTCCCAAAGGCAGGCTGGGATTGGTAGTACCATCACCATCTTACAAATGTGGAAACTGAGGTGCAGAAAGGCTTCGGGTATACCCAGCCCATGGCTTACAAGTGGCCCCTGTTTTATGGCCAGAGTAGACTGTGAAGTTTGCACAGTATTACAGGACTTATAGCAACTTTGTTCATAACTCAAGGCGGGGGCGTAAGTGACGACACAGGTAACGATGGGTATGCGGCATGGCGAGTTACATGAATATAACATAGTGAGAGACTGCATATAACAGGATCTCACGACCTACACAGGAGTGTGCCCAAGAAAGACGCTTACAGCTATGAAGCACAGATGTAGGCTTTCTGATTTGATTACTAAATTTAGGTTTGTTGTGTTTCTCATAAAATAATTTAATAAGTTAAAATAAGCCAAAAATAGTTACTTAGCAGCCATGGTACAGGAAGTACAAAAATACGTCAAATGCTATTATGCTCATATTATTAAAATTACTTATATAGCATTGCTAGTATTAGACAAATAAATAGTTGCTTATTTGTTGATTTTTGGAACACAGGATTTGCAATCAGACATTCAACTCAAAGAAAAATTGAACCATGTCTACTTACTAGACTTCTGTAAGACTGATACTCCTGAAGGGAAGGAACTGCCTCTCCTTCACGAAGTTGTCACTTTTGGCAATCCACACATTTATGACACATATGCAGGTAGAATTAGATGAAAACTTCTGGAGATCACCTTGCGAACTCACTGAGACCTCAGTTGTGCCCGCTGAACAAGCGCTGGTATACCAGTGTCACAGAAATAAGTTGTCTCACTAGTTTTATGCTTAGGCTGCCATTAGAAAAAGAATTTTGTAGTTAGGTATGGTAGTGAGTGCCTATAATCCCAGCACTCTGGGAGGCTGAGGCAGGAGGACTGCAAATTTGAGCCCAGCCTGGGATACTTTGTAAGATACTGTATCGAAACTTTAACAATTTATAATAAAGACATAAAGAGAGTTGTTACTTAAATTTTTTTTTTTTTTTTTGAGACAGGGTCTCGCTTTGTAGTTCAGGCTGGCCCTGAGCTCAGCCTCAAACGCCCATCACAGCAATCCTCCTGCCTCTGCTTTCCGAGTGCTGGGATTACAGGTGTGAGCCACCACACCTGGCACTGTGGTATGTGGTGCTGATTGCTACTGGGAGTGAATCTCCACACCCAGTATCGTATGTGGTTACTGGGGATCAAACCCCGGCCCTATGCTTGCAAAACAGGTGCCCCTTGTGCTTGCAAAACAGGTGCAGCAACGACTGAGCTAAATCCCTGGCCCAACATGCTTTTTTTTTTTTTTTTTTTTGAGATAGGATTTCTCTTTGTAGTTCAGGTTAGCCTTGAACTCACTGTGTAGCCCAGGCTGGCCTCAAACTCATAGCAATCCTCCTGCCTCATGAGTGCTAAGACTGCAGGAAAGCACCACCACACCTGGCTGTGAGTTGTTACTTATTGCACTACCTAATTCATATAACACCGCAGTGACTCCTCTTCACTCTGCCAGAGGCTGGACATGCTGCTCTAGGGCTCTGCTCCTTAAGCTCAGTCCCTAGAGTACAGAGGAGCCTTTAGTACTTTTTGGGGGGAGACTGGGTCTTGTTATATTATCCAGACTGTTGTTGAACTCATGAGTTCAAGTGATTGTCCTGCTTCAGTCTTCCACAGCTGGAACCACAGCCATGGCACCTGGCTTTTCCTCTGGAATCTTGTCGAGCTGCATGAGCCCAAGTAGAGCTGGTGAAGCAGCTGTGAGGCTTAGAAATACATTTGGTCTCTGTATCCATAGACTCCACACCCAAGGGTCCAACCAACCACCCAACCAGGGACTGAAAATAATCTGGGTGAGAAAAAAGTGCTCCACTGCTACTGACGCACACTACAGAGTGAGTCTGGAGCAGCCAAGTTTGCGCCAAACCTGCTCAGGCTTTTTTGGTCATTATTCCCTACCTAGCACACTGTAACAGCTGGTTATATTGTGTAGGGGAAGTCATCTAGAGATGGTTTACAGTATGGGGGGGCACACCTACGTTACCTGCAAAGACAGATGAGGACTTTAGGCCTCTGTGGGTTTTATCTCCAAGGCAGGCAGAGCCTAACACCCTTCACCCACGAATACTGTGAGAAGACCATGATGACCATGAGGCTGGGGGTGTGGCTCAGGTAGAACCCCTGGGTTCCAACCCCAGCATTACCAAAAAGCTGAAAATGAAAGCCAGGTGGCATAGCACCGGCTTGGAGTCCAGCCTGGAGCTGGCAGTGCCAGCCTCTATCCTCCACTCAAGGAGCGGTCTTGCGGTGTTGGGGGCTGCGGCTGTGCCCTCACCACCTGCTCCCCAGCTAAATCACACAAAGTGCCCAGAGCAGAGCCTGGCAGACAGAGTGCTGCTACTATTATTAGCCTGGTGACTCGCCGGGGGCCACCCAGCCAGTTCCTGGAGGAGCCAAATTCCTTGGTGCCAGTTCTTAAAGGGAAACTGACTGATCCCTTGTGATTTGGGAGACGCACTAAACCCTGTTCACCATGCCAGGCCCTCACACTCGCCCCCAACAACTGTTCTCTCTTGAAAACCCTGAATAACCTGGAAGCCAGCCAGGCAGGCTGGGCAGCCCAGGCTCCGCCCGCAGGTGTCCCCAGGAGTAGGTGAGCCAGGATGTCAGTAGGAGTCACCTCCATCCTTTCACACGCTCCTTCTGCCTAGGCCCAGAGCTCACTGGTCCCGGCCATCCAGACTCACGCCTGTGCCTCCCCACCTCTTTTGTTTTGAGACAATGTCTCTCCATGCAGTCCAGGCTGGCGTCAAACTCACTATGATCCTGTTTCAGCCTCCCGAGTGCTAGCATGATAGATGCGGGTCACCATACCCAGCCCTTTCCCATTCTGGAGTCTCAGGCTGGCCGTCTCTGCTCTCATCTTGGTTTTTTTTGTTTTGTTTTGGTTTGGTTTTTTTGAGACAGCGTCTTGCTTTGTGGTTCAGGCTGGCCCGGAGCTCCGCCTCAAACTCACATCATAGCAATCTTCCTGCGTCTGCCTCCCAAGTGCTGGGATTACAGGCATGAGCTACCACGCCTGGCACTGTGGTATGTGGTACTGATTGCTGCTGGACGTGAGTCTCCACGCCCAGTACTGTATGTGGTTAACCGGGGATCAAACCCGGCCCTTGCGCTTGCAAGACAGGCGCTGGAACCACTGGGCCAAATCCCCGACCTCTGCTCCTTTCTTGAGCAGGCTCCTTGTGGACACATCTGTGCGGAGGTCACCAGAGCCATCGCCCAGGCCCCCCGGGCACCTAGCTGTCACCTCTTCTCTCCTCTTCACACCGTTCTGCCTCCAAATGGCTCTAAGAACCCTGGTGAATGTGCATGGTGACCTTTCCTCCTAGTGTTTCTGAGAGAGGACGCTATCAGTCACTGCCCTCGTGAAAGGCTGCTCACCACAGCAGGTTGGTAACTCCAACTTAAGTTTCAGGGCATAAAAAGGATGTATGATTAGCTACATGGCGTTCTATAGATTGTACAGGAATTCAGGAGGTAGACTAAAAAGAGGAGCATTTTGGGGGAGGAATAGTGATAGTAAAGGTACATTCCAAGGGCTTAAACTGTAGCCTAGAGGGACAGAAACACACCGTGCACGCCTCAGACCAAAGCGAGATGTAGCTGCTGAGGCTGAACAGAGTGGGTGCTGCACGGGACCCACGCAGCCTGTCACAGGGTGGAGCCGGGGCGGTGGGCGGAGCCCGTCACAGGGCGGAGCCGGGGCGATGGGCGGAGCGAGTGTGCTCGCAGTGCTCTCTCTCATGGCAGACAAGCATGACAGTCCCGGGAGATGTTCCTGTCCCCAGGCTTCAAGGACAATAACGAAGCCAGCACAGAAGAACTACACTTAAGTGTTTGGATAATTTAGGAAAACCTGAGTGAATGCCGTCAGTAGCTGCCAGGTGACATTTAAAGATCCCTCTGACTAACGCGTGGAACATTTATGTCCCAGTCACAAAGCATGTGTCAACACAGCCTGCCACCCAAAGGCAGGGCCTCCTCCTCCTCCTCCCCTTCCTCCTCCAAGTACAGGGTTCAGTTAGTGGATGGTCTGGCCCCTCTCCAGGGCTCCAGGCCGGGCCACTGCACCCACGTACGGGCCCATGATCCACAATGACCACGCACACGAAGGGCCTCTTCCTCCCCTCAGCCCCTGCGAGTACTCTCACCACTTCCGCAAAGTCTCCTCAGCCAAGAACGCGGACGGCAGGCTCCGCCAGAAGGAGTTCTGGGGGGCATGGATTCACCTCTGACGTTCACTTCCATGGCGGCCCAGCTTAAGCTAGGCAGACACGGACATGTCCAGGGCGCCCCTCCTGTGACTTGCTGCCTGCTGCTACCCCAGAGCCAGGACCCTTAACTCTCCAAGGGACGAGGACAGCACTGTCCTACACAGGAGGGCCTAGCACCCGGGGGCAGCAGCTGAGAAAAGCACTCACAAGCTCCCGTCCTCAAACCAACCCACTTCTCTACTCGTCCCTTCCCTGAAAACAGAAGCGCTATTCAAAAGGAAAAAGAAGAAAGAAATTTAAAAAAAGAGGCAAAAGAGAAAGAAAAGAGGAACTGAATAGAAGAAGAAGAAAAGGGAGGAAAAAAGAGAGCGAGGAGAGAGCGATCCCGGGGGAGGCGGCGTGAGTGCAGAATGAAAGGCAAAAGTGAAGCAGAGGAGAGCGGAGACACAAAGGGCGGGGGAGAGAGAGACAGAGCTTTGAAAGGAAGAATGTTCCGGCTGAATACAGCGTGCAGGGCAGAGAGGCGCGCTTGAAAAGGAGCAGCCCGACGTGGTGACCCCTCATTCACAGGAGGTGCCAATCACGGCGACAATGCAAACCCTTTCTTCTTTTCTCCTTCTCTCTTTTCTGGGGAGGGAGAGGCTGAGAACTGCAAGTTAATTTCCAAAGTACAAAAAATAAATGCGGCTCTACTGGAGAAACGTCAAAGAACTGCTGGCAAGACTTCCCCCCAAAACTCATGACACCCCCAAAAGCAATGCCAGGGCCGCTGCAGGCTGGTAGTCATCAGCTTTATTTCAGGGTCAGCTGCCCCTGCCCCAACCCTGGCCTTGTCCCCGATGGTCCTGGGTGAGCAGGCCAAGCGAGGTGTCTTGTAGACCGCTCTGTCCCCAGAATGTCTGAGACTCAGGGAGGGGCGCCCCGGGGCAGGGCTAGAGGGACAGCTGCTCTGATTGGAGGTGGACGGCTCAGTGACTCATTCTGTTTGGGCCAGGTCCACCTGGGCCACTTCCTGTGCATGCAGTGGCTGGCCAGGACTAAGGTCCTGTTGACAAAGCCCTCTGGTGACCAGGTGTCTTCCAGTGTGCTTCTGTGATGGCAGGTAAATGGCCCTTACTTCTCCTTTCTTTGTCTTGCCTCTCTGGCCCCTCCTGTCTTTCTGGGCTCAGTGAGTCATGACAAGGCCGGAGACGAGGTCACCTTTCCACAGAGGTTGCTTTTTCCTTCTGATCGTCCACGCACCAGATAACAAGAAGTGCCCGGGAGCGGAGAGGCTGCGGGAGGAAGACTGATTGGTTTATCGATTGATTGATTGAGCATGTCTCAGCCTTCCTCAGCTATTGAGCACTCAGCCAGCTGAGCTCAGTGGTGTGAACCAACGGGGAATGAGATGCCTGAGGCCTACTGGCATGTGGGGTGCACAATGGATACAGAAAGGGGCCCCCACTCTGGCTGTCTTCATCAGGAAAGATGGTGACCTCAAAAAATGGCATGACCCCAGAAAAGCCTCTAAACCACCCCTAGGAAGCTGGAGACAGAGGTTGGAGTTAAATACTAAGAAGCACAGGGGCAGAAAGTCAACAGAATAACCTGAGGGGGCCGGGGAGTTAGCTCAGTGGCTCCGGCGCCTGTCTTGCAAGTGCAAGGGCCCGGGTTCAATCCCCAGTAACCACACACCATACTGGGCATGGAGACTCACCTCAGCAGCAACCAGTACCACATACCACAGTGCCAGGCGTGGTGGCTCACACCTGTAATCCCAGCACTCAGGAGGTAGAGGCAGGAGGATTATGTGATGTGAGCTGGAGGCTGAGCTGAGGGCCAGCCTGAACTACAAAGCGAGACCCTGTTTAAAAAAAAAAAAAAAAAAAAAGAACAACCTGAAGCCTATAACTGCTCTTGCATTTCAATTTGAAGTATGCAAATTCCAAAAAATATTTATGAAGCACCTACTGCGTGCTGGCCAGCTCTCACACATTCCTAGGGCAGCCGGAGGAGTCAGGCCCAACCTCAGGAACTTACAGGTAGTAGAAGCAACAGGCAGAAGACAAGCAGCTATACTTCAGTGAGGAAAGGCTGTGCCAGACAGGGAACCCAGAGAGGGGGAACTTGGCCAGGGCAGTGTTGGGGAAGTAGGGGTCAGGGAAGCTTTCTCAGAGGAGACAACATGCAGTTATTTTAAAATATGAAAGTGACCTAAATGTCTATTTGAGAAAGCTTCAAAAAATATCACTGATGAGATAACTGGTGTCTAGAAAAAAGCATTGCTGATCAATTAACTGATAGATACAATATCTGATAGATTTTCTTGGCTTGGTGTATTGAGAGGAGTCAGAGACAGGCACAGAGAAAAATAATCTGGTGATTAACTCTTTTTTCTACAAAAAGTAATCATAGCCCAGTGCTAGGCTCAGCAGTGAACACTATTTATGCCATGGATTTAACCCAAAATTGTGATTTAATGATATTAGTAAAGAGGAGAAACGATAGGGTGGGAAAAAGAGAAATCCTCACCTAGAATACAGAGGCAACAGATGCTGCTGGTGCTGGTAAATCAAGCAGTAGGAGAAACATAATTCTGTCAGGACATAGAAATGAACCACAGAAGGGAAGAACTAAAGGGATGACAACTGGTAACCAATCTGCAGGCTGGAGCAGGGCCTGCTGCTGTCACCCTCATCCCATCAGTGTGTGGTATAAAAGATTTCTCCAAGTGTGAGCCTAGGACAGGCACGGTCGCTCACACCTGTCATCCCAGCACCCAGGAGGCACAGGCAGGAGGGTTGCGAGTTTGAGGGCAGCCTGGGCTTCATAGTGAGTTCAGGGCCAGCCTGAACTACAAAGTGAGACCCTGTCTCAAAAAAAAAAAAAAAAAGGAGCTTGGGATTTAGCTCAGTAGTTCCAGCAGCCTCTGCCTGGCAAGCCCCAGGCTGAGCTTGTGTGGTCTCTTAGCATCATGATCACTGTGCCCAAAGTGCCCTGCTGCTCTGGCAAACACGCTGGCACACACTTGCACCACACACACACACACACACACACACACACACACACACACACACACACACACACACACACGACCTATCTGTTTTTCTTATCAGGTGCTTCTGCTGTATGCCATAGTTTTTCCCTTTAAACTTGGAACACATGAATAACAATATACCACTTTTCCAAGGTCCCTTCTTTGGCAAACCCTACCATTTCCCTAGCAGAGCACACCAAAAAGCCCAGGATGCCAGGATTAAGTCTCATGGGAGTGTCCCAAAGAGGGTCTCTGATGGCCCAGGTAGCCTGGGTTCAGGGCCTCCATGCTCAGCTCTAACAGGCCTGGTTATCTGGCTTCCTAGACCCTGGCAGACGCAAGAGGCAAATCTGAAAAGCAGCAGGGGAGATAGGATGGGTGTGAGCTGTGGCCAGGACAGGGAGAAGGCTCATGGTGACCAAATGGCAATCTGGAGCCATTCAGGGCAGGCAAGCAGCTCCAATAACCTGGGTCCTCACCCTGGCAATGAAAGCTCAGGACCATGATCTTGTCTCCTATGGCATTCCCTACTCTTAGATCGGGAGGTGGTATGGAAGTGAACACCTGAAATCCCAGCACTCTAGAGGCTGAGGCAGGAGGATTGCTGCAAATTTGAGGGCAGCCTGGACTACACAGTGAGTTCAAGACTAGCCTGAACTATATAGTGAGACCTTGTCTCATAAAAAAAAATTAGGGGCCAGGGATTTGGCTCAGTGGTCCCGATGTCTGCCTTGCAACAAGAGCAAGGGCCTGGGTTTGATCCCCGGTGAACACATGTAACAATGCTGGGCATGGTGACTCATGCCAACTAGAAATCAGTACCACACACCACAGTGCTGGGTATGGTGGCTCACACCTGCAATCCCAGCACTTGGGAGACAGAGGCAAGAGGATTGCTGTGAGATCCAGGCTTGCCTGGGCTACATAGTGAGCTCAGGGCCAGCCTGAACTATAAGGCAAAACCTTGTCTCAAAAAAAAAAATTGGGGCCATGGATTTAGCTCAGTGGTGCTACCGCCTGCTTTGCAAGTGCAAAGTCATGAGTTTGATCCCCAGTACAGAAAAAAAACAAAACAAAACACCTCAGACTCAGGGAAGCACGGTGGATCCAGGGCTGGTGTGTGATGAGCCCACTCTACAACTAGTCCATCTTGGGGTGACCCCACTCAGATTCCCAGCCGCCACTGCACAGGACATCCCCAGAGTGTCATCAGACGCTGGTCCACTCTGCCTAACACTGTGGACCTGGGTGCAGCAGCTTCAACCTCTCAGAATCCCATGAAATGAAGAGAACACTTGCCTAACCAGTCAGGCTTGCTGTGGATCTTGTGAAATAATCTTTACAGTCAGCTGGAACATTATTATAAATATGTTTCCGAAGCTGGACAGGACATCCCTGACTCACACCAGGGCAGGGAACAAAGGCAAACTTCTGACTATATGGATGTGCTTTCTCTGCCTTGGCACTTTCCTAGACACAGTGAAGTGATTTTTAGGCAAGTTTCAAAACTATGGAAACTTTACATTCAAGTAGACAAACACAGCTGGCTTTCTAGGGCTCCTCAGGGTCACAGACCACACAAAGCAGGGGACAGTAGTGGATTACAAGAAGCTAAAGAAACAGCCAAAGGTAATGTGTAAGACTTGCTGGCTCAGGGAAAGAGCCACAAAGACATTTATGGAGGTAAAATGGAGAGACTTGAACAGGACTATAGATCAGGTGAGATTATTAAATAATGGCAATTATTTACTGTGGTTACCTCAAAGGAAAGTCCTTGTTCCTGAAAGATAACCTGGGGAAGTACTTTGGGAGCAGCACGGTGCCACCCACAACTTGCTCTCCACTGACACAGCAGAACCATGTGACAGGGGATGGGTGAAGGGGAGCAAACGTGGTCAAATGGAAGCAATACATAAACCAGAAAAAGGTTCTTCACTTTTCTGTTCAATTTGGAAATTTTGAAATACAAACTTCTGAGGAAACACACTACGTGGGCAAGTTGAAGCATATTCTTTTGGTCTGTGGGGCCAACCTTTAGTTGTCCCCCAACCTGTCCCCAGTGCAGAAAGCCATGCTCATTGCAGGGTTAGTAACACACATCTGTAATTCCAGTACTCTGGAGACCGAGACAGAAGGATTTTAAGCTGCGCCCCAGTCTGGGGAATTTAGTGTCTGAGATGTAGGTCAATGAGAAGACTGTTTCAATATCTAGTAGTACAAAAAAAAAATTGATCAATGAAAGAAAGCCAGCCATGTATATGATAAAGAGCCAGCTGACAACAGTGGTCCCACTCTTCAAGGAGAATACAGAGAAGGCCACCAGGACTGTATGCTGGGTGAACAAGCAGGGCTGCTCATACCAGCCAAGGGCCCCAGCTGCTGGGGGCAGAGGGGAAGTCACCATGGGGCACAGCACGGCAGCCACAGCATGCAGACCGCCAGGCCTGCTGGGTGGACCTGGGCCCTTGCAGCTCCTTCACCCTTGTACCCGACCTTCTCTAGCTCTTTGCTGCAGGCCCCAGAAGCAGTGTCCACAGTGAAACCTCCATGATTGGAGCTGTCACCCCAAGACCCCAGGCTCTTAGGGCAGGAACTGTAAAGCACACGCTGGAGCTCACTTCTACCATCCTAGCCAGGTGGAGGTGGTGCTTACTGGTGTTACCTACTGATTGGGCAAAGCTGCCTTCCACCCACTGAGGGAAGTCGCAGTGTTCAGGCTGCGTCCCTCCCAAAGCACTGGGTGGGTGTTCGGCACCTGTAGCCCTGGACTAGGCCCGCCTCAGAAACCAGGGAGTGAAAAACCTCTTCAAGTACTTAAGGAGGAAGGATCGTAAGGACTCACCTCCTTTCCTGGGTGGGCACCAGGCCTGCCCTCCTGCCCTGGAGGCACCCCTTCTTTGAGCAGCTCCCCCTTCCCTTTCTGTAAGGCCTGCAGTTTTCAGGGTGTCGCTGAGGAGTCTCTTCAACAACCCTGATCTGTGGAACCGGGGATAGTGGCTGGAGATAGAGCCCCTGAGACAGACAGCACCCTGAAGGCCACATAGCAGGGCAGAAGAGGGTTTTAGGGAGCAAAGTTACTTGCTTTTTCCCCTCCTCCAGTACTGAGGACTGAAACCATGGGCTTGGGCATGCTAGGCAATACTCTACCAATGAGCAATGCTCTTAGCCCTTTTTATTTTTTATTTTGAGACAAGGTCTCAATAAGTTGCCCAGGTTGGCCTGGCACTTTGACTTTCCTGCCTCAGCCTCCCAGAGCGCTGGGATTTTATGTGTCTACTTTGAAGCTTCTTCTGGGGGGAAGCCAGGCTAGTGCTCACATGCTTAACCCTTTCACACGCCCTGCTCTGCTTGAGGCCTGCACAGAATCTGCTGTCCCTGGGAATGAGGGCCAGCTCTGTGCTGTCACCAGGGATCGTGGGTGTCACTAGGGAGCAGGCTTTCTTTCCTGTGGCCAGTAAGGCTGACAGCTGAATGTGGGGAGGAGGAGGTGAGTGACGAATGCTAACAATGAGAATCCATTCCAGGCTCCCAATGGGCAGAGACCATCTGGACAGAGCCAGAGGCCACCAAAGGGACATCCCTTGTCCCCCGCAGGGAAGATACTGGCTCAAGACACTTCAGAGAGTTTTCAGAAACCCAAGGAGCCCCAGTCTGGTGCCGATGAAAGGCACATTAAGATCGAGTGGCACTGGATGAATGGGTGGGAAATGTTACTCGCAATCTGGTAAAAGGGTAAAGGGTTTTCCCCCAGATAAAAGCGATGGAAAGAGGAAGACAGAAACAGCGGGGAGGGACAGTGACAAAGGTGAAGGGAGAGGAAGGCAGAATGGGAGGCGCCTCAAAGCTCTCGGAGTTTACAAAGACAGGGAAACAAGGTAGAGAACAAAAAGAAGTTGAAGCTCCTTTTGCTTGGAAGAGGAGGTTGCCCGGGCCTTGGGACTGGGGGCCTGGGACCCAGCAGCTGCTTTGCAGGTTGAATCCCTCTTGTCTGCCAGTGAAGCTGATTATGCCATCTCAGCAGCACCAGCGCCTCACAGGCCTACGCAAGGACACTCAGAAGGCCCCGCTTGGTTTCATGCTCTGCAGCCATCATCCTACAATTCTTACTCATTTCCAAACACACAACCCACATTCTCATCTTGCACCTGCCCTGAATATTCTGTAGCTGGTCCTGGCTGACCTTAGCAGAGGACATTTTGGTTGTTGAGGTGGGAGGAGGAAGGCAGTGCTCTGGCCCAGCTGCGGCTTGCTGTTTGCTATCCAAATATGCAGCCCCGTGTTGTTGACTCAGCTACCAGGTATCAAGACACACAGGCTTCCCTCAGCTGAGGAGCTGTGGGCCTGATGCAGCTGGGGTGTGTGAGGCAGAGCTGTGCGGGCTGGACGCCAGACACAGGCAGGTCCCAACCTGTCTGGAAGCCCTGGCTGTAGTCGGCCAGCCAGCTGCTAACGCCCACCTTGTCCCGAGAGACCTGCCGGGTGCAGTCAGGCTGTCCACATCCTGAGCTGCTGGGCGCATCTGCTCCGAGGGGAGACGTGTGTGAGCCAGGCAGGAAGCCACAGAGCATCACTGGCTCTTTGCAGTCTGAGAGCTATGGTGTCTGCATCAAAGCCCACGGCCTGTCTCTCGACCCCACACTGCTCACCAGGGTTGCAATGTTGCCAAGTCTCCATGCGAAGTGAGGAAGCAGAGTTAGCCAGATGCCACAGCCACAACCTGCCCCAGCCCTGCATCTCCCTTCCCTGGCAGTGTTACCACTTCTGCCTGTTTCTCCACTCAAGGGCCACAGGGCAGACCAGGGGCTGGTGCCCCTTCCACCAGCAGCAAGACCCTGCGGCGCCTTCTCCAAGTAGGCACAGGGAGAGGGCTACATCACCCGCAAAGGTTTCAATTCAAATGATCCAAATCCCTTGGCCCCAACCTGGGAACAACTGACAGGCAGCTTAAGGGCCCACAGGCCCCAGGGAGCACAGGAAGTGAACCTGCATGCAAACCTAAGGAGCTGGAGCCCAGCTGCCCACCTTTGAGCACAACAAAGCTCTCTACCGAGGGTTCCCTGGGCTCTAGGAGATAGGTGGGACTCTCAGAAAATCGAGAATGGCAGGCTGGGAGATGGAGGCCAGAGAGGAAGCCCTGTCAAGTGGCCAGGCCGCCCTTGTTGTTAGGAGGCCCTCCAGGAACTGGGCTAATCAGCAGGAAACTGGCGGCTGCTTCCTGACAACCTGCACTGCCACCACTGCCAGGCAGCCATGGAACACACACTCACAGGAATTCGCAAACAGAGAAGGCCGCTGGCAACTTCCTGCAATCCACTTTTTCAAACAACACAGACAAAACACAAAGAATCCTCCCTTTCCGGAGTGCAGACCGGGTGGGAAGCCTCCTCCTAGTGTTATGGGCACTCTGCCTCACGCAGAAGCTCAAGGCAGGACTATCACTCCCAAGTCCTAATGTTCCAGGCACAAGGAAGGGAAGCCAGGGGTCCAAGCCACACAGCCGGCAGTGCCGATGTCAGGACTCAGAAAGTCACCTTTTAAGCCACCTTGGCTCCAGAGTCCAGGGCTGTGACTAGAGTTCATAGGACACTTATGGGACAAGGTGAAGAGGCTCAACATGTAGGGGCTGGCTGGGAGCCAAGCCCTTCTATACAAAGGCGCCCATTGGGATTTGAGTGCAAGTGGAGGAACTTTCACCCTTTCTACTCTCCCAGGGATCTCAGACGCTCTGCAGTCAAAGACAGTTTTATTTATTCAGTCCTTTGCAGACCTAATAATAAGTGTGGTGGTCCTGAGCCTTGCCACACAAGGTCAATAACGTCCACCCTCATCCATACCCTGTCCAGGATGCAGCCATGAAGCTGGATGCAGCAGCACATGCCTGAAATCTCAGCATTCAGAGGCTGAGGCAGGAGAATAGCCAAGAGTTTGAGGCCAGCCTAGGCTAAACAGTGAGACCCTGTCTCAAAACAAACAAATAAAATAAAAACACAAAAATGACCAAACAAGGCAGCCACAGATCAACTACTTGGATGATCATGACAGTATTAAACTCTACAATTTCTAAACATCCTTCACATTATCTATGCTTGGCTCTTCTGGTTGGGTAACACTGTGCGCCTGTGGCTTGTACTTCTGCGTGGCACTAGGCTAAGAATACACAAGAGTGTCTATAAATTAAAGAATTTAGAATAGAGGCATTTCCTTTTAAATGAAAAGTCTAATCACAGGTAAAAGACCCTCAAATGTTCCCCTTTTTAATATTTTAGGAATTCAGGGGCCAGGGAGTTACCTCAGTGGTTCCGGCGCCTGTCTTGCAAACGCAAGGACCGGGGTTCGATCCCCGGTAACCACATACCATACTGGGTGTGGAGACTCACGCCCAGCAGCAACCAGTACCACATACCACAGTGCCGGGTGTGGTGGCTCATGCCTGTAATCCCAGCACTCAGGAGGAAGAGGCAGGAGGATTGCTGTGATGTGAGTTGGAGGCTGATCTCTGGGCCAGCCTGAACCACAAAGCAAGACCCTGTCTCAAAAAACCTAAAAAAGGGAGCCGGGGAGTTAGCTCAGTGGTTCCGGCGCCTGTCTTGCAAGCACAAGGGCCCGGGTTCGATTCCCCGGTAACCACATAACAATACTGGGTGTGGAGACCCACACCCAGCAGCAACCAGTACCACATACCACAGTGCCGGGCGTGGTGGCTCACGCCTGTAATCCCAGCACTCGGGAGGCAGAGGCAGGAGGATTGCTG
>PVIR01038445.1:0-14536 GCA_004026965.1 Petromus typicus
TTTTTCCCATAGCCCTACCCACCCTACCAGTCCCCCATGTACATAAATTTTTTTCCTTTCCTTTTTGTTATAACCTCATTATTTTTCCCCTTCATCCTATTTCATTTTGAGTATTTTCTATTTCACAGTATATAACATACAATTCTAGAACTCGTTTACATCTTTATTTTCTCATACTAGAGAAAAGATGCGATATTTACCTATCTGTGACCTATTTATTTCACTTATGAGGCTATTCTCAAAGTACGTCCATTTAAGTATAAATGATTCGAAGTTATCATTTTTTAAAATTATCTTTATTGGTACATTAAATATACACATCATGATTGCACTCCATAATGGGCATTTGTACCAGTATAAGACACAACTTAATTCTCATTTTTTCCCATAGCCCTACCCACCCTACCACCCTCCCATATACATAGAATTTGTTTCCTTACTTTTTTGTTATAATCTCAACATTTTCCCCCTTCACCCTATTTACATTGAGCATTTTCTATTTCACAATATATAACATATAATGCTAGGACTCATTTACATCTTTATTTTCTCATACCAGAGAAAAGATGCGATATGTACCTATCTGTGCCCTATTTATTTCACTTATGAGGATATCCTCAAGGTATGTCCATTTAAGTAGAAATGATTCACTTACCATTTTTTATGGCAGAGTAATACTCCATTCTGTAGAAGAACCACAGCTTTTTTATCCAGTCTCCAGTTGATGGACATTTTGGTTGTTTCCAAGATGTAGCAATCACAAACTGAGCTGCTATAAACATGGGTGCACATATGTCACTGTGGTATGAATCTTTTAATTCTTTTGTGTATATACCTAGCAGAGCAATGGCTGGGTCAAATGGGAACTCCAATCCTAGATTTTTGATGAATCTCCAAACTGATCTCCATGGGGGTTGTGCAAGTTTACAGTCCCACCAACAGTGGAGAAGGGTTCCTTCTTCTCCGCAGCCTTGCCAACATTTGTTGCTGGCTAATTCTGAGATAGCAGCCATTCTTTGTGGAGTGAGATGAAATCTCAGTGTTGTTTTCATCTCCATCTTTCAAATGATAAAGACCGTGTTTGTAAGTCCTGGGAGCAAATAAGCAAAGAAACAACTATGACAACAAAACAGACCAACATTAATAACAGCTGAAAACCACAGTGGATCGTGGGCTTTTTTCATCCTGTATGTGAAGAAAGGGAGATGTTCTTGAACTGCACTCCTTCCTGGGATGATGGAATTCTTATTAGATTTTTATCTTGAATTAAAAAAATAGTTAATAGAAAAAAGATATTAAAATTATAGATAATTGGACATGAGAACAATTTTATATCATGATGATAAAGGTAACTTCATTTCTCTCCAATGATCCAATAAAATTTAAAATATCAATAAGCCTTATCTTCATATTATTTTGGCTTTCAGGCAAATATCATTGAAACTGAAACCTTCAGAGATGCTCTCAACACAAAATAACATTGCTGCTATTTAGCAATGCAAATGTGTTTTGACCTTAGTGGAAGCAGTTTCTGTGTGTTGATAAACTGCACTTAATTAACAAGCTGCTGTAACTAAGTCACATTTAATGGAAAATAATACTGATGAATAATTATATGGTTCCATCTTGCAGAACAGATAATAATGCACTGTAATAAGTTCTCTTGTGAAAGTACTGTAGATAAGTGAAATATAGAGGAAACTTACAGAAAAATAATATCACAGTATCTACCTGGGCATTTAAAGATATGAATTTTCATGGCACTGAAGTTTGAACATTTGAACTTCAGCACTTCAGGTGCATTGGGTGTGCTGCTCTGCTGACTCCAGTGCTGGTAAAATCTGTTCGTGGTTTGAACCTTAGCTGAGACATCAGCTCCTTCTCCAGATAATCTCTCTTGTTCTTTCTCCTTTTGAACATTGTAGAACTCTTCTGTCTTACAATGTTTGCATTTTCCTGCTTTCTATACGTTATAGGGTGTGTTTTATTTGTTCAACCAGATCAGCTTCTTGAGTCATATTGTTTTCACCTGTGTATCTTACAAGAAGAATTAAGAGAAGTTAATTTAATAAATACGTGCCTCCTTATTCCATTTTCTTATGTTATGTTCTTCAGAGTTATTATCAATATATGAAATTATTTAATTTTACTGTGTTTCTCACTCATTTGGTTCTCTCTCATTCTCAGTTCAAATGAAGCTCCATAAGGAGCAGAGAATTTACTTCGTCTTGTTCACTACATAATTCTCAAAGTTAGTCATAACTGACAGGAACTAAATAAGTGTTGCTGGTTTGTTATTAAGTAATTAGATGTAGGAATGCCTGTTGTCCAAATAATAGAGAAGTATCTGAATAAGGCAAAGGGATGTCAGGAACTGAATTCTTTATTAATTCATGGTTATATCTCAGACTTCAGACTCCATTAACAAGATTCCATGTTAATTCTATGGTTTCTGTCTTTTTCATTGTTTGTATAAAACAATACATATTTCATTGTATATGAAAGAAAATAACTCATTCACAGTTATAAACCATTGGTGGAGAGATGTGATCAGAATTTATAGCTCCTATTTTTTAAATTGATTTTTAAAAAATTAATTTTATTTTGAAATAGGTGCATTTTATATACATATCATGATCACACTCAATATTGAATTTGTACCAGTGTATGATAGGAGTTAATTCTCATTTTTCCCATTCCCTTACCCACCCTCCAAACCCCCTTCGATATATGTATGCTTTATTTCCTTTTTAACATCATATTTTTTCTTTCCCCTCATTACTTACCCTTTTCTCTTCAAATATTTTCTATTTCATCATATCTACCATACATTTTAGAACTCATTGAAATCTTTAGATTCTCATACCAGAGAAAAGATATAGTGTTTACACATCTGTGGCCTATTTATTTCACTGATGAGTATGTCCTCAAGGTATGTCCATTTGAGTATAAATGACTATAACATACTCTTTATGGCAGAGTAATATTCCATTTTATAAAAGAACCATATCTTTTTATCCAGTTGTCAGTTGATGGACAATTGGGTTGTTTCCAAGATTTAGCTATTACAAACTGAGCTGCTGTGAACATGGGTGCACATATGTCTCCGTGGTATGATTCTTTTAATTCTTTTGTGTTTATACCTAGCAGGGGAATAACAGAGTCAAATGGGACCTCTAATGCTAGTTTTTTGAGGAATCTGCACACTGATCTCCACAGTGGTTGCACCAGTCTACATTCTGACCAACAATGGAGAAGGGTTCCTTCCTCCCTGCAGCCTCGCCAGTATTTGTTACTGGTTAATTTTGCAACAGCAACCATTCTTTGTGGAGTGAGATGGAATCTCAGTGTTGTTTTCATCTGCATCTCTTGAATGTGATGTTGAGCATTTCTTCATATGTACGGCTCCTATTGTTAATCAATTGTTAGGGTCACTTGAGGACTTGTGGCTGCTACACAGATCCCAGAAATGCCAGGGTCCCAGCCAAAATTGACTTGTGGAAGATGTGCAGGTCATGATGCTCCCTGTCCTCTGATTGATTACATGTTCCCAGAATGTTTTATTTATTGCCTGCTTAAAGTGTTTACCTATATTCATTTAACCTTCCTTCTTTTTTTGCCAAAGTTAACTATTATGGCCACATCCTCCACATGTATACTATATAAGCCTGTATGATTCTAACAAACTTTGCTATTTGCCAAAGGCTAATGACCTTGTCAGTAATCTATCTATCTATCTTCTATCTATTTTTTTTTTTTTTGAGACAGGGTCTCGCTTTGTAGTTCAGGTTGGCCCTGAGCTCAGCCTTAAACTCACATCAGAGCAATCCTCCTGCCTCTGCCTCCTAAATGCTGGGATTACAGGTATGAGCCACCATGCCTGGCACTGTGGTATGTGGTACTGATTGCTGCTGGGCATGAGTCTCAATGCCCAATATTGTATATGGTTAACCAGGGATCGAATCTGGGCTCTTGCACTTGCAAGACAGGTGCTGGAACCACTGAACTAAATCCCCAGCCCCCTGGCAGTAATATTTAACTGTCAGCCATTCCATTTTCATCCATGGCTATCAAGCAGGTAGCCAGTGAAAAGCCATTCACTGTAGAACCATTGTAATTGTCAGTCATTTTGTTGTCATCCTGGGCTATCCAGCTATTAGGAGGTAGCCAGCTACCAGACATCGGCTGGTAGTATCATTGTCTGTCCACAATCCTGCTCTGAATCTTCTTCCCCACTAAGGAAGAACTCATCAATCCATGAATCCTTTCCTCTGCTTTTATCTGTAGTAGATTTATTGTGAAGCTAAGACATTTAGACTTCATAGGATGGGTTTCTTCTAAAGCTCTGGACCTAATTTTACTTGTAATTATTTTGCTTGAAGAGGACTCTTCTAGCCTCAATTATATAAAATTCATGCCCCACATAATCTAGATCCATCTCTGCCTCTTCTTCCACATTGTAAATTGTTCACAATTCCTTACAGTTAATTGGTGTCTTTGTCTTCTTCAAAATCTGAACTCTGCCAGTTTCTGCTTTCCTTGAGGTCTCTCATCTTCCTTCTGTGTGTTAATATCCCACCAAACCTTACCCACATGCTTCAGAAATTCTAACTAGCCCTATGGATTTGTATTCAGACTACAAGCTCTAAGTAAACATTTGTGGTTTTATAATTTCCCTTTGTCTTCAGTGACCAGAATATTCTGAAATTTCCATTATTTAGGAAGTATTCAAAGTTTTGAGTTAGGATTTTATTTAGACTAGAAGGAAATTTTTCCTCTTTTACAAATTAGATCCCCATGTACAGAGTATATCATGTCTCATCCCTGAGTAAGCTGAATTGTCATTAGAGACATGAAATTCTATTACCGTATCTATGGTTGTATGGAATAGTATGCTCTGACTTGCAGCAATTTGGGGAGCATCTGACACATATGTTGTTTCATTTTTTATTTCCAACCTCCAATCTCTCAGATATGTGCACTTCAGTTTTCAAATTTGCTTTAAAAATAATTTCTCAAATTAGGAGAAGCACAAAGTATTTGGAAAGTACATCTGAAACTATTTTCAACAATCACTGTCAATGTCCTCCTGAATTTTATAATTTATTGTTCTTTGAATGTTGAAAAACTGAGTAAGAACATGCACCCTTTTTTCTTCAAACTTCTATTTTTCAGCTTCTAAAAATAATGCACATGAGAGCAACAGCTGCAGACTTGAATGAACACAGTAATAAATGAGTTGGAGCTCAGATAAAACATTGCAGGCCAGTTTTTGCATCCTCACTGCCAGTGCTGGAGAGATTTGCTCTTGTTGGCTGAGCCTGTGAGAAAGCTCCAGGAGAAGAGGGGAAGCTGATATGGAGCTTGTCACTCCGCTCTGCTTTTGAGGCTGTTGGGCCAGTCCTAGGAGTAGAGTGGATACATGTGTGTGCTAAATTTATCTGCCAGGGCTAAAGTCTAGAGGGGTAGCACTGAAAGGCCAGAATATTGATGGCACCCACTTATGGAGCATTGACCATGTTCCCAAATGTGTGCAATGCCTCCCGTGAACTATATGCACGCCTCCTGGTATTTCTATCATGTCTCTAGCATTGCTGCTTTGCCATAGTTATTTTCAGGCCATGGAAAATGTTTTCATTCTTGCTCTGTTGCTAATGCTTTCACACCCTCACTCTGCCTCTGAGCCGCAGCCTATTGCCAGCTTCCCTGGTGGAGGGGGAGCTTAGGCAGGGATGAGAGGTGGGCATGTCACTCCAAAGTGCACTGAAGTAGAGTTCATATAATGACACACTTGCTAACCACAAGAATGCTATCAATCTTCCTGAAAAAAAAAAACCCACATTTATTCATTCTCTGAGAATTCAGTTTTGTGTAACTTGTTGTCTTAGACTTCTTTCTTAGCCTTCAGTTGTCATACTGCGTGATTTTTAATTGATAACTATATGAGCTTATTTAATTTAATAATCAGAAAACCTTTTGATCTTTAGTTGAAAAACCAGAGTGAATTTCAGTGCTTCAGGAAAGGCATATTGGAATTACAAACTTTAAAAAAGAATTTTCAATATGTAGTATAATTTTGTCACTGGAGAAAGACAAAAATCAATATACTGACTACTAAAAAATGAATAAAATAGTAAAAGTTCCTTATAATTAGGATGGGATACAGCATGGAACAAGAAGCTCCAGTTTGCTCTGGGTAAAAATCAACAATGATGGTGACAGCAAAAGCAACAACCACAAATCAGTGACTTTGTGACACTGAAAGAGGCATCCATAAATTCCTGCTCCAGTCTCTGAAGCTGAATTTTATCATTTCTACCTGCAGACCTTATCCCAGGTCACATAGATAGTGAGAGCCAGATCCATCACTGTCTAATTCACAGGCCATGCTATTTTCACCCTATTTATTTTGGGCAAAACAGAAGATCTGAAGTAAAGTGATGAATACAATTATAGCTGACTGTGGGCAGCTTCTGGTGCCATGAGTGAGACGCTGAACATGTGGATTACTCTTCTTGGTCTTGTGTTTGGAACATGAGGAAGCCTTGGGACAACACTCAGCTCCTGCAAGCTAAATATGCTTTTGGTATTTCAGGAGCTGTGGAAGGCTGAGCCTGGTGTTTAGGAAACACTTGTTACTTTGGCTAATACAATAATGGTTTGGATACTTCTGGTGGAGGTGTCAGCCACTGTCATGTCACATGCCACCTACAAGGAACACTAGATGAGAAATAGTCACACTTGTCAGAGTTACTTGTAGTCTTTTTTATTTTTTAATGCTCAGGCAAAATCAGCCCACTTTAGTTGTGGTTACAGAACACAATTCATAGCAATCGCAAGTTGCAAAATGACTTCATGGTCTACCCTGGATAGATAACTCTGTGAGGGTGTATATATTTTAAGATATGATATGGGTAATTTCTCCTTACTAAAATGTTTCTTTTATTATCACTTAGTAGATAAGTTATGGGTAACTCCTTACTAAAATGTTTCTTTGATTATCACTTAGTAGATAAGCAAAAACTATTGTGAGATGATTTAGTTATGGTAAAAGTCTTTAGTCTCTCAGGAGAAGTTTTAGGACTTAATAGCTTTCCTTTTGAGGTTATAAGAGTGAGTAGGTTTAGTCATTTATATTTTGGAGGTAGAAAATATTTGGTAGTAAAATACTGTAAATGATTATAGAAGTTTTGTGGTGTAGAATGATAAAATATTACAACAGGGACAGGAATTATGGAATAACTTCTAGGAATTCATTCATTTAATCAATATTTATGTGTACCACTCCAATGGAAAGAAAAGACTGACAAAATTCTCTTTCACATTCACTTTCATTTTTCAGCTGAAAAGGATGAGTCCCAGTGGAAGAGTCAGAGCTTTGGGGTTGAGGGGCTCATTAGTAAATGCTAAGGTCAGATTATCAACTTGACTGGATTAAGATGTGTGTTAGCAGAGTAGGAAAGCACACTTCTGGGTATGTCTGAGGAAGTATTTGGCAACGATGGACATACATTTGTAGACTGATTGGGAAAACCCACCTTGGTGAGCGTGTGTCATTGTCCAGTAGAAAGGGAGCCTAAATGGCATGAAAGGGAAGAAGTCACATATCAACTTGCATTTTAAAGAGCTTCATTCTGCCTCAGAAAGTTAGTCTTTCACTACTGCCATTGCCTGTGGACATCAGGTTCCAACTTCTTCAGCTTCTCAATGTGAATTCATATGAACAACTCTCTAGGGAGCTTCCACATCTTTAGTCTTGAACTAATACTACGTTTTTTGTTCATTCTTGTTCTGTGGTTTCCAGCTTCTTAGATGGAACAGCTGCTGGATTCTTTGGTATTCTAGTGTGAAGATAGCCATTGTGGACTATCTTGCATCTGGTTCTGTAAGCCTATATAATAAATATCTTTTCATAATTCTATACACATATAAAATATGCTTCTTCTTTGTAACAACTTTTCTAAGGTTCCTGCTTTCTAGGAATCCACATGATCTCTAGGCCTGGAGTATGGCTCCTTGCCCTTACTCCTTCAGGTATGAGGACAGTGATGACTTCCTGTTCACCCATTTCTATAAATCTTGCCTTAGCCCTACCTGCATCTTTATAGATTCTCTTTAATGAGCTCTTTGGCAGTGCCCCTAAACATCTTTAAATCTGAGCTTCTAGTCTTGTACAAATTAATTTCTTCCTTTTGTTCTTGCTGATATAAACTAGAGTGAAAAATCAAAAGAAGAAACAGGAAGAAGTTATAGTCAATTGCTGGCTGTATATATTTAACAATCCACACCATACACTGCTAGTTATTCAGATCTATTTATTTTCTTTCTTTTTTCTTTTTTTTTTTTTTGCTTTGATAACATGATCCCAACATTTTAGCTGGATACACATTCCCACCAAGCCCACATTCCTAGCTCAGAGTTCACAACATGGATAAATTATGGCCAAAAGGATGTTAATAGACAGCTTCTAGGCCATATCTCTTTTTTTTTTGATGAAATAATTCAAAAACTTTATTGACCTATAACCTAATTAGAATATGCCAGATGAGAATCAATATTTGTACAGAAAGTTGTACAGAATTTTTACATAGAAAACTTTACATCTGTACCATATACATTTTATCCATCTGAAAAAATTTTCTACATCCACTGTTAATACGGAATGCTTGACAATCTTTGTCTTTTTAACCATCGGAGCACAATTCACAGTATGAATACATTTCCAGTAAATCTAACCTCCCAAGCCATGCCAGATTTGTTATTTTAATATATTCAACATTAAATTCTGTACATAGAGTAAAATCTACATCAAGCCCCGCCACCCAAAAGAAAAGAAAGTGACAGTAACCTAGATTCATTTGCAGTGATTCAAGTTTCGGTCCGTGAAGGATCATTCTATTTTAATGGCTCATCTTTAAAAGCCCTAAGTATATTACAGGTAGTTATTGTCAGTAGGGGTTTTCCGGCCCCTTGTTGTTGATATAGACAAGTGGCAGCCATAACAGCTCCCAGGCATTTCAGACCCTCAAAATTATCACTCCTAAAAAGAGCAAAACAAAAATCCCCACAAAATAAAGACAAAGTTCAACCCAAATGTTTAGTGCATTTGACAAAATATTATGGGTGTTTAGCAAGTGGGTAAGAAAATAAAGAAAATAAAACATTGCAGGAAAAACTATAAATGTTTAAGATTTTTATATTACAGACCTGCATCTCTGTACATTTTTCACAGAAAGATGATTACCAGTATCTCAGATAAGCCTGAGTGTGCAAAAATTTTCAGAATACCATAGTTGCTAAATATCTTTTACTGTGAACAATAATTTCTTCTCCCACCCCCCCCATTGTAAACATTTCATCCTTCCAAGTACAGCTCTCCTGAGTTGTACTTACGAGGCCATGTCTCTCGAGAGGACTTCAGTTGCACTTCTCTGGACTTTCTTTTGTTGTTTGCTAAAAGTCCGATCTGTTGCAATGCTCTTGAAAATTGACATGAGATCAGCATATTGAAGATTACCAGTCACCTCAAGCACTTAAATAAGTTAGCTAGGCCTTCAGCTTTGTAATGCTACTGGTGGGTCAGTGACACGTTACGGCTATCCATATTGTTAGGTTTGTCTTGAGAAAAGTCACAGTTTTCTGATTTATTGTCTTGGCTATTTTTTCATTGCTGAGACTCAAAGTTAAAGGATAAAAGGTTTATTGTAGCTCACAATTTGTAGAAGTTTCATTTCATGGTTGGTCGGTTCCAAGGTGGGAGACCTGGGTAGAAGAGGAACAGCTCGTGGCAGGCAGAAGGCAGAGAAACAGTCAAGGGCAAGAAACCATAACAGCCCCTTTCTGTCCCTTGTATCCTAACCAGCTCCCTGCTCTTAAGGCAGGCAGCACTCATACCAGAATTGGGCACCTTTAATCCTACCCAGAATTATGCCAAACCAAGCAGCGGACTAATTTAGCAACCACACACCCTTGATGTCAGCATCACATGTTTAATCCCAGTATCACGTACTTCAGCTACCTCTGAAAAGCCCATCTATGACTGCATGAGGCTTTGGGGGGACATGTGTCCACAAGTCATAATGCTTATATTTCCTCTTGTGACATGTTTTTATGATTCGGAAATAGTCAATGTCCTACAGTTCTGAAACAATTTCCAAGTGGTTTTTAGATTTGACAAGAAGTGGTATTAGATATTTTGCCCTTTTAATATGGGATTCATGAACTCAAACTAGTACTGATATGATGCCATTTCTTTTGCATTTGTTGGGGGGCTTTCATTAATCCTTGATACCACTGAGAGCCTAAATAAACCCCCAAGCCCTACATTTTACACTTGGAGAAATTAGATAATTACTTCCACTGTTCTAGTAATTCATATTCATGAGCAAAAGCACATAGCTTGGGGAAATTAGATGGGTTGAAAATAAATAGAAGATTTAAAATTTAATTATGAGTTATGAAGATATTCTAGAAGAAACATGTGCTCTAGAGGTAGACAGATGCATTTGTTCAGAGGATACATAATAATCTAAAGCATAGTCTCAACTTAATTGCTAAAGACAATGACAGTCAAAGGACAAGTTGCTTAGATGGTACAAGTTCAAGGTCCTCAAGTGGAAAAAGAATTAGAAAGGTTTAAAATCTCTCAATTTCTTCCTAAAAGCCTTAAAAGAAACAAAATCTGAATTCTACTCTAATTTGTGAATTTATTATTCTATAATCAAAGCATTTTATTGGAAATTTATAATAATGTGACCGTACTATATAATGGATACAGTGGAACAATGGATATAATGAAACAATGTCTTCATTTAGTCAAGGAGGTTTTCTAATATTTCAATACATGTACAGTTGCTCCTGCTTCTTAGGTTTTAAAATTCATAAATGTTCTTTTTTTACTGTTACACTTATTATTTTTTCATTTCTTTTTGTGTGTATTCGCGTGTGCATTCATTTCTTTTTGTGTGCATTCCCGCCCGCGCGCGCACGCATGCACACACACACACGCACGTGTAAAGTCATTCTGGCTTCTAAATGAAAATATTCCACAAACTCTAAACCATCAAATCATTCCCCAAAGCTTGCTGTGACTTTCTTGTCTGCATGGACATACACAAATACACACACATAAGTGAATTTTTAACTAGTCTCCTCTTTAATTCTCAACTTCTTTTGTAATGTAGGTGCTGCAAATATAGGAAGAAAGGTGGACAGATTCTAAAGGATCATCTACTTGGACCTTTCTTTCCAAACCAAGTTTCTTATTTTGTTTAAATTTCTTCTGTTTAAATTTCTCTAGGGACAGAACATTTTTGTGTAAAGTAGATATATTGGAATTGGAATGGATTGGATGGATTGGAATCCCAGCAAATCACTTACAAAGTATACCACCCATAATAAATCATGCACTTTTTCAGCGTTACTTTCCTCATCTTAAATGAGGTTAGTAGTCTACTGTAAATGTTCACAGCAAGCACCCGAAGTGACTCAATCTATAACAACTGTTCTTTTTTTGGCTTTCTTTTGTGCAGTTCTTGTCTTCAACTTACTTGTCTCCATTTTAATGTTTTGTGCCTACTCTTATCTTTCTCCTAAACATAAAATTTATTAAAGGTAGAAACTATGTATTCTTTTTTTTTTAATCCCACAAACACATTAAGGTGTTTTTATTTTTTTGAGACAAGGTTTTGCCTTGTAGTTCAAGCTGGCTCTGAGCTCACTGTGTAGCCCAGACAAGCCTCGAACTCTTAGCAATCCTTCTGCCTCTGCCTCCTGAGTGCTAGGATTACAGGCATGAGCCACCATGTCCAGCGCTGTGGTATTAGGTATTGATTGCTGGAGGGCATGATTCACCACTCCTGGTGTTATTGTGTGTGGTTACTAGAGATCCAACTAGGGACCTTGCTCTTGCAAGGCAGGCAGTGGAACTACTGAGCTAAATCCCCGGCCCCCATATTAAAGTTTTTCAAGATCAGATCTACAGACAAGCACTGGACCATAGCAAAATCTGGTCTAGTCCTTAGCTGCCTGAGAAAAATGAAAAAAAAAATTCCCTTAGATGGGACAGTACAGAATTTATCTTCAATTTTATTTTTTCCTTTCTTTTTTCCTGGACCCCTCCTAGTTTCCCTTTCCTTTGAACATTTTCTTTATATTTCACAATATCTGTTATACAGTTTGATTCTCATTTACACCTTCAACTTCTCACACTGGAGAAATAATATGGGACAATACAGAATGCAATAGATTGGATTTTTTTGTATACAACTTTTTATTTCTTTTTTGTATGTTTTAAATGCAAAATGACATTGAGGTTAAATGTCTGTTGTTTTTAAATTTCAGTATTGGAAAAATAAGGCTGTGGAAATCTCTAGTTATTTCCAACCATTAGAAAAATTATTAGATGTATTCAATTCAAGACAATCTGTGATGGCGGCTCATGTTGTTGGCTCTCAATGGCTGTAAGTACTCTGATTTCTTGGTGTTTACTTGGTAGTCACTTTGCTTCTCTTGATGTCCCCAGTAAAGGCTGGAATGAGAAGCAAAGGAAACAAGGCTTCAATTGGATATTTGATTAAAACATTGAAGAGTAAAAACAGAAAACGGAGCCCCATTGATCAAAAGGACACTTTAGAAATAGCCGTGCATTTAATTTATAGCAATCATTGGTTTTAATGGGCAAAATTAGTTGATTTGTAGGTAGCATCACATTTAAACAACCAGCTGGTAAAAATATTTCAAAGATCACTCTTTGGAAAGATTAAAAATGTATTTAACAAAAAGGACAGTAGATTAATGCATGATTTAACAATGTAATTGAATTGTACAAATATATTCATACTTATTTTGAAAGATTTAAAATCAAGAAGAGCTTAAAAATTAGATATTGGAAAGATTTAGACCCTTTGAGAAATATGACACAGCATTTCTGAGATTTGTGACTGTAATTTTCAAATTAAAAAATAAAATAAAAAACTAGTCATGAGGTACTAAAACTAATTATGGCACTTTGTTGGAATATATTAGAACAAAAATATTTATGAAGTTTGTTTCCCTGATAATTAAGGAGAAAATTATAAGGAAAATATCTAAGTACATTTTTCAAATTCTTCTTTAGCTGTCAAATAATGTTCTATCTAGATATTTTCAAATGTTTCTATTTTAATTTCCTAAAAATAAAAATGTACGTTTCTATTTTTTCTGGAGTTTATTGGTACATTTTGATCATATTATGGTCACATTCATCATTGAGACTCTGTATCTGTACATAATATATCTTGATTCTTATTTTTTCCAACTTCCTTGCCCTCCCTTGAACTCCTGTACCTTCCTATATACATAACCTTTATTCTCATTTTTTATTTTTTACCATAAATTTTTTTTCTTTCTTTGCTTTTTCCTGACCATCCTACTTCCTTTTCAGCTTTGAACATTTTCTTCCTATTTCATAATACCTATTGTGCATTTTAGAGCTCGTTTATACCTTCAGTTTTTCACACTAGAGAAATGATATGATATTTATACATGTGTAAATTTACTTCACTTATGAGTATGGGCCTCAGTTTGCATCTATTGGACTATAATGTACATTTTAAAAGGAGTCTGTTTTACCAAAAATCACTAACAGTAAAAAGTGGGCTTTAAAAAGTTCATATCTCAGGGCAAGTGCCATAATTTTCTGAGACATTATTAATCTTCACAGACGTTAAAAGTCATTATATGAAAATCAGTGTGATTTAGTAAAGATATATATTTAAGTGCTTCCTGTGTATGAAAAATGATTAAACCACTTTGGCTTCAGTGATGGTGAATGCTAAACAAAAAAAGCAACCCCCCAAAAAATCTCAGACAAAAATATTCAGTTGCATATCTATTGTCCTTCACCTCCCCCATGAGACTATCTGTCTTTAGTAATTACTTTGGAGTTATGCCATTACTTACTATCGCTGCAAGTGGATGTTTGGAAATTTGATCTCGAAGTTGTTTTTTTTTTTTAAATTTTTTAATCTTTATTGGTACATTACATAAATGCATCATGATTGCACTCCATAATGGGGATTTGTACCAGCATAAGACAACTTAATTCTCATTGTTTCCCATAGCCCTACTCACCCTAGTGCCCCTTCCATATACATAAAATTTGTTTCCTTACTTTTTTGTTACAATCTCATCATTTTTCCCTCTTCACCCTATTTTACATTGACATTTTCTATTTCACAATATATAACATACAATTCTAGGACTCATTTACATCTTTATCGAAGTTTTTTTTTTTTTTTTAATAAAAAGCTTGACGTACATCTTTGTTCTTTCTCTCCCTCTTCTCTAATTGCTTACTTTTTTTTTTATCAGTTTCCTTTCCTTCTTTTTGTTTTTGGTATAAGAACGTATAAAACTACTTCTTACTTGTATTTGTTCTCTTTCAAATGACTTAATATGACTTGTTGATTGTCTCTTAACTCCTCATATAGTAAAGCCTAGTAAATAGGCAACCACATTTCAGTGGTTTTAAATTTAAGTCATCTTAAATTCAAAT
>PVIR01038446.1:0-14525 GCA_004026965.1 Petromus typicus
TAGCGGCGGACCAAGGGGACAGCGCAGGGCCACGGCGAGAGGCGAGACTCCGGCCGGCGGCCGCGGCCCCGCACAGCGCGGCCCGGGAGGGGCAGCCCCAGCTCTCACCAGCCCCAGGAAGGCGGCGTACACGACCGCCGTGGTGAACCAGCGCAGCGCGCTGCCCGGGCCCGGCCCCGTCCGGGGCGCGGCCGCCTCCCGCTCAGACTCCGGGGCATTGCGGAGCCGCTGAGCTGCAGCCGAGGCCCCGGCCCCGCCGACCTCCGCTTCCAGCTCCATCGTGGCGGCCACGGGGAGCTGCACTCGCAGCCGCCGGGCTGTGTCCTCGGTCGGCCGCTCTGCGGCGCTGAGCGCGGTGCCTCCGCCCGCGGGTCCCCCGGGCCGCCTCCCCCAGGCCCGGTCCAGCATCCCGGCCTCGCCGCGGTGGACTCTGGCCCCGCGCCTTGCAGGGGACCGACGCGCGCTCCATCCTGGGAAAGGTCTTCGCAGGTCACTCGGTAGGAACCGAGCTTCTCCTCCAGGGGACCGACCTTTAACCCGGAAGTTAACCTGTTGCCTAAGAGACCAGAAAGGCCTCTGGCACTTCATCACTAAAGGCTGGAGGCTCGTTCAGTGGTTAAACAAGCAGAAGATGCAGCATCGTGGGAGCAAACGAACTGAGGGTAAACTGGCTTTCAGACCGTTAGGAGGAAACGTGGGGCCTCAGACATGTATGAGACAGATATACAGAGATAAAGGACTTTTGGAGCCACACACGCAAAACTTCCTGGAATGTGTGACTGGAGATGAAAAGATAGCCGGTAGGGCCACAAGTCTAAATAGGATCAAAACACATCGTTAAGGAAGGAATACTCTGGTCTTCTTCCCATCTTCCATTTTGTCACTTGGACTAAGGACAATCATGTAACAGATTACCCTGTCCTTACCCTGGCTGCTACTTGAATTCTTGCACTAATGTTCTTCTTTCATCTTTGTCCTTGCATGCTGGTTCTGTCACTAAAAGTCAGAGGAGCTTCAGTTCAGGGCTGTGATTGTGAGGCTGTCTCATGCTGAGAAGTCTCAGTTAAAGGCAGTCCCTCCAGGCTGTCTTGGAGTTTGGATTGGACGTTGACTCTATTCCTCTCATTCTTTGTGCCATGCCACAATCATGAACTGCAACCATCCTTGTTGTAGAATATCATTTCTCCACCAATCTTGAAGGAAAGTTTTTGTAGGATACAAAATTTGGAGTTAGGAGTTGCCTTTTAGAGCTTGGAACACTTTACTCTGAGCCCTCAGAGATTGTAAAGCTGTGTAGAAAAATCTACTCTAATTCTAACAGATGTGATTCATTGCCTTTCTCTAGCAGCTTTTAAGATTTTTGTCCCTGTGAAGGATTTCTAGTACTTTGAGTATTTGTCATGGTTATTTGGAGTTCTATGTCCCTCACTTCTTTATGTGTTTATTTCTTTCTCTATGTTGGAAAAGTTTTATGCCGTGATTTCTGAACAGGGCTTTTTATACCATTTATGTTATCATCTGATTTTTCACTCAGTCATATTGCTGTAGCTTAGTCTGCTTTGCATCATCTAGCAGCTATTAGATCCATTTCTCATAGTTTTTGGGGGGGGCACTTTTAAGGCGGCTTTGAGTACATGGTCTTTGAAGGAATTGTTGTCTTCTAGTTTTGAAATTCTGTCCTTTGGTTACTTCTGCTATTCATACTGTCAGTATACGTTTTAAACTTTTGGATTTCTGATAGAAACCTTTTCATGGACTCTATTTCTTTGCTAAACTCATCATTCATATTTTGTGTCATTTAATTTATCTCATCTTTTTATTTGTGTCTTCTGATAGCTCCTAGAAGATTGTGGTTATTACTTCCATTACTTGTTCAGTTATGTTTTCTAACACTATGTTGAGTACAGTACCTCTTTGATCTGTTTTTCAACTTCTTATATTATTGTTCTGAGTAATTCGGGTGTGTGGGCCGTGTTGTTCTCCCTCTTGATGCTCACAGGATTGGCTTCAGGGGAGTTAGGAGTTTTAGGAGGAATTTTGTTGCCTTATCTTTTCATGTTTCTGTTATTATGCTGTGGATTTTTTTGTTGCTGTTGTTTTGTTTCGCTTTATTTTGTGCTGAGACTTGTAGACACTTACAGCATAAAGACTTTGTTGATAATTTAGAGATTTCAAAGTACATTGATGTACTTTAAGTGTGACTTCCTATAGTTCTTTGCTTCAACTCCAGAATCTGATCATCTTAGTTCATTCAAAAAGGAAGACATTGTGTAATTAGCCCAACACTGAGTTCTCTAGGAATGCCTTTCATCATTGTTACTGTCACAGAGATAATCTGAGTGGTGGATTATAGATACAGCAACAGTTGCACAACTCTGGTAGCATCAGGCAAATCAGCCATAGTAGTGTGATTCAAAACTATTGGATGTTAACATGCAGAAGAACAAATTGTATACTGACATTAACTTTAGAGAAGAAACTCACAAGTATGGTGTATACATTACTGCAAACCAGGTACTGACTTACAGATAATACATAGTAAAGGTGACAGCTATAATTCTACTAACAGAAAAGGACTCCACAGTAATTTTATAGAGTTTACTGTCAAAAGATTAAGATACAGTTTTATGGTTATACTATGAAGGATATAGGGTTTGGGAATGGAAGAACACAAGAGGAAATTTTTGAAACCTTCAACTATAAGAATATAGTAGAATAGAATATATAGAATACATAGAATAGTATAAGAAAGAGAAATAGTACAAAGATCTTACTGGGTAGTAGAGGGTGTCAATAGAATTAGGTAAAGCAAAGCAAAAACTGATAAGCAATATAAGATACAAGGAAAAATAAGTCATTAGAGTTGTAAACATAAGAGAAAAATTAAAGGATAAATAATTTAAAAGGAGAAGAGGAAACAATAAAGAAAAAAGAAGGAAAAGGGATACGAAGCAATGTAGAAGGACAAAGGAAAATTCCCCCAACTCCAATAAACTGGTGAAGAAAAAAGGAGGAAAGAAAAGAATAAAAAAACAAGAACAGAGGAGAGCAAAAAATAATGAACACATTCATAAAATAACAATAATGGAACAAAAGAAATTTTTCTTGAATTTTTTGGATGTGTGGTTTTCTTCCAAGATCTATAATTCTGGGGCAGTGTCACAGCAAGAAGTATCCCTGCTCACACTGGTGGATAAATAAGCCAATCAGATCCTATGTGCATTTTGGATATAGACACCAGTGGGATTACAACAAGCACACCAGTGCCGTGACTTTCAAATCCAGAGCAACTCAGGCCGAGCCTGGCTTCTGGCTGAGGGGGCAGGCTCTGTGTCCTTTAGCTCAAAACCTTCAGGGCCTCTTTCCAGCTTGACTGTGGTTCCCTGGCCATGGCTGTCTCCCGTGGCTGTCTCTCACACAGTCACTGTGGTAAGGTCACACTAGGAGCCAGAAGTGAAGCCATCCCGCAGCTGTTCTGAGTCTCAGGTTCAAACAAATGAGCGTTCCCCAGAATGGTGTCTGATAACGCACTCTCTCCAGGGATACGGTGAGCAGCTGGACTGGAGTCACTCACCAGCTGTTGTCTGTGGAAGGACTGGTGTAGGAGTGGAATCCATGTTCTCCCTGAGCTCACAGTACACACTGGTCTGGTGCATCATCATATTTCTCTCTGAAGCCTCTTGGAGTCCCCAGCTTTCACTTTTTCTCTGTGGATTTGATCTCCCTTTCCTGCAAGCCATAAGCTAGGACCAAGGGAAAGAGCTCAGACTACCCCTTCCTTTCTCTGTGTTGCGTTCTATCTCTCTAATTTCTTTGTAGGTTTTAATTTTCCTGTTAGATCTTTCATCCAGGAATCTACTTCTCTCATTTTTTTCCTTCTCCAAATTGTTATTTCTCAGAGTCTGGATTCCATATCGCACAGAGGCTGAGTTTCTCCACCGTTTTCCTGGAGGTTCCCTATCTTTCCATTTTCTGATGTCTTCTTCAATCTCTTTTTTCAGAATACTATGGTTTTCTTTGTAAAAGTCTTTCACTTCCTTAGGTTAATTCCCAATATTTAAATTTTCTCAATGTTATTGTGAATGGCATTGTTTTTCTAATTTCTTTCTGATTATTGAGTTCATCTCAATAACCATTGAGTACTGGTTTATAGGAATGCTATTAATTTCTGTGTGTTGATTTTGTATCTTGCTGTGTTCCATCTGATAATTTGACTTCTTCCATACCTATAATTATCCCGTTAGCATTTTGTTTTGCCTGAATGCTCTGGCCAATATTTCCAGTATTATCTTGAACAGAAGTGGTGATAGCACTTGTCTTGTTTCCAATTTTAGGGAGAAAGCTTTCAAATTTTTCTCCATTTAATTTGATGTCATTACATTTGTCATGAATGACTTCTATCAGATTGAGACAAGGTCCTTGTATACCTATTTTTTCAGGGTTTTTTATCATGAATGGATGTTGGATTTTTGACAGGAGCCTTTCTGTGTCTATTGAGATGATTATGTGATTTTTGTTTTTGCTTCTGCTTATAATATTTATTATACTTATTGATTTGCATAGGTTGAAACATATTTGCATTTCTGGGATAAAGCCTACTTAATCCTAATGTATCATCTTTTTGTTGATTTGTTACATTCTGTTTACCAGTGTCTTTGGGGGAATTTTTGCATCTGTGTTCATTACAGAGATTGGTTGTTGCTCCATTTTGGTTGTTTCATCGTGTCTAGATTTGGAATCAAGGTAGAGCTAGCTTCCAGGAATGTCTTCGCTAATACTCTTTTCCCTTAAATTTCATTACAGAGTTTGAAGAGTATTGGCATTGGATTTTCCCTAAAGTTCTTAGAGAATTCAGAAGTGAATCTACTGGGACCGGAGCTTTGCTTTCTAGGGTTTTTATTTTAGCTTCAGTTTCATTGGTTTTTACTGGATTATTCAGAGGTCTTATATCTTCTTGGTTCAGTTTTATTAAATGATCTTTGCATAGAAATCTGTCCATTTCTTCTGAATTCTTCCATTTATTTGAGTACAGATTTTCAAAGTAGTTGCTAGTAATCTGCATTTTGGTGGTGGCCATTGTTACTTCAACTTTTTCAGTTTAATTGTACTGATTTGGCTCCTTTCTTTCTCCCTTCTTTTTTTTAGTGATAGACTTTTTTATTTTATTGATTTTTTTTCAAAGAGCCAGCTATTTGACTCATTGACTTTTTGTACTTTTAGTATATGTGCTGCTGAAATGAGCAGAGACTTTTTGTACTTTTATTTAGTCCTTGTTCATTAATTTCTGCTCCGATCTTTGTAATTTCATTCCCAACATTAGATCTGGACGTGGATTATTCTTTCTCTACTCACTGATAACCCAAAATAAGGATTTCCCTCTTCCCAGGGAAAGACCTGATGTCTCATATAATGATACTTTGTTGATTTAGAAGGATAGGATTTCATGACAGTGTTCATTACATAGAGCAATTATGAAGTAAAGTAGACTTCTGTTTCTTTATTTCTTTTATTTTCTTTCTTTCTTTTTTTGCAGAACCAGAGATTGAATTCAGGACCTTGCACTTGCCAGGCAGGCAGTGGCACCACTGAGCTAAACCATTGGCCCCCCAAACCTATGTTTCTTACTGTAAGTATTTTTATGGTTTGAGCTTCTTTTCATATCCTGAATTTCTTCTAAATCTACAATACAGAATCACAAAGTTGGTAACATTACTTCTGAGGTTCATTTTCTGATGAGAAAGTTCAGTTCCAACTGGAAAATTTACCTGGCTCCTAGTCTTTTCAACCTAACATTATGTTTTTTGGCTAGAAAAAATAAACCACACCCAAGTACCTGTCTTGGGTCAAAGGAAAAGTTATTTATACTTTAATTTTAAAATGGAGCTATATAATGCAAGATGCTAAGTATCAGATGGTGCTACCTAAGATAATTTGCTTCTTTCTCTTAGGGGAAAGTTATACAGAATCCTTTCTCATTTTGTTCTCCTCACGTCTGTGTTTAAAACTATGAGGAGGTTGTATGATAAGGCCCATCATCTCTTCATCCTTCATAACTGAAGCACTTACCACAGTTCTCCTCTAGCCTTAGCCACAAGGAAAACAAAGTCTCCTAGCTGTATTTGACTCCACAAAAAGATGAAGAAATTTGTGATACAGTACTACTCGTCTTATGGAAATGAACAGGGATTCTATCTACATTGTGTTCCCTTTACTGCTCTTTCGGCTAAGTGAAAACGTGACTCATGAGCCGCCATACAAGACAGTCCTTCTTTAGAAGAATGAAAAAATTTAGAATGCAAAATTTTGAAAAACAAGTCAATGTCTTCCTCCTCTAGGAGAAAAAAACTCATCCAAAAATGTTGGTTTCCATGTGTAGAAGTGGGTACCTACACAGAAATTGTGATGGTCCGTTCACCAATGAAATCAACTCTGATATCTTTACGCTTCTTTTTTTTTTTAGACAGGGTCTCGCTTTGTAGTTCAGGCTGGCCCTGAGCTCAGCCTCCAACTCACATCACAGCAATCCTCCTGCCTCTGCCTCCTGAGTGCTGGGATTACAGGCGTGAGCCACCACGCCCAGCACTGTGGTATGTGGGACTGGTTGCTGCTGGGGTGAGTCTCCACACCCAGTATTGTATGTGATTACCAGGGATCGAACCTCGGTCAATGCACTTTCAAGACAGGCGCCGGAACCACTGAGCCAAATCCCTGGGCCCAATCTTTACGCTTCTTTGTACTATCAAAGTTTTAGACTTTTGTTCCTGTCTGGTAAGTCTACGTAAAGATGGGCCAGGATATTTGAGATACACATAAAGTTTTATCAGTTCCCTAATTTGAAACTTGAATGACTATTTAAAAATGACTGCTGCAGGCTCAACTGTGCTTCTCACAATATTGTAATGGCCCAAACCAGAAGACGTTTTTGAGAAACCCTGAAGTAATACATACTCGCTTTTTGTTTGGCATAAAAGTGGAAGAATTCCCGATTCTCATGACCTAAGCACCTGTTTGAAACTAAACATATCCCTTCAGCTTGTGAAATAATTCTTTTTTATAAGGAAGCAAACTGCAGCAGAAGATCTGCATCAGTTTCCTTTTTATTTCCAAAGAAATCATAGGATAAATGCATCCTACACACTTCACTATGTGGAACCTGAGAGCTCAAAGAAACCAGTCTCTTTCCTTCCAAACCGTGGAGGCAATGTGTAGAAAGAGATAGGCTTTGCAAGAATAGGGCAAATGGCCGAATAAAAGAACTACTTGCTCCAGCGAACAATACTCGCTAAATCCTGAGTTCAAAACTGTTCAGGACAAAAAGCACCTAAATGTCAGCAAAAAGTCTTCCTGCGTGATCAAGATCCTGGCATGGCCCAGCAGAAGCATCCAGCCTCCCAGACTCAGTCGCTCTGGACCCCACGGCCGCTTACCCAGCACCCCTCCCCCACCCTCTTCACTCCTCATCTGCCCTGAATTCCGTTTTTTGATCCATTCTTCCAGTCTGTCTTCTGATTTGGGAACTGAGACCATTCACACTGGGAGTTACTACCAAACTGTAGTTCCCTTTTTCCTTGCATTATTCTCTTGTTGCTAATTCCCTCTCTCCTTTCCACTGGAATCTCCCCGTGCCTGCTGTATTTATTCTATTAGGCCTCTTGACATCTTGGGCTTTATTTTCTCTTTCTAGGAGATCCTGGAAAATCTTCTGGAGATAATGATATCTCCTGTCTTTTCTTTAGATGTTCTTTGTCACGGACACATCATTTACTCATCAATTTCTTAAGATGAGTTGCAGGATATCTCAGGCTGCTTGGAAGTTGTTTACTTTTATGGCTTGAAACACTTCACTCCTAGTCCTGGCCTTAAGGTTGTTGAAAAGTCTGCTGTAATCCTAACTGGGGTATTTTTATAAATGATTCATTGCTTTTCTCTAAGGGCTTTTATGATTGTGTTCTTGTTAGATTTCTAGGATTTGATGATGACATATCATGAGGAGGTTCTTTTTTGGCTGCCTGGAGTTCTCTAGGCCTCTCTTATCTGTATGCTAAATCCTTTTCCTGTATTTGAGACATTTCTATAAACAGTTTGTTACGTGCCATTTCTGTTGTCTTCTGATTTTTCACTAACGACACTGATTCTTAATCTTCTTTGGGTCTATTTTTCAATTTTCTAGTGCTTTTTAAGCGTGTCTGGTCACCAGCACCAGCCCAGCGGCTAGTTCTGGTACTGTCCTCACACTGGCCACTTCCGTCACTCTCAATAGAATGTTTGATCTCCAGAATTTCTTTTAGTATCTTGTTCAAAATGAAAAAGAACAGGGATGACGATGTTCTCTGTGCCTTCCCAAGAGCTCTGGCGAGGCCGTCTTAGGAATTTTAGCTGCGTCTTGTTGAACCAAAGCCCTTTTGGAGATTTTTCATTCCACAGACCTTTAGGGTCAATTCCAAACTATGGTTTAAAAGCACTGTTCCGCTGATCTTCCACTACTCTTTCAAACAGCTTTTGTCCTTCATAGCTCATTTTGCTCTTTCTCACAGGACAAACCAGAAAGCAGGGCCTTCCGTGAGGCGCGCAGCCGAAGCTCCTGCGGTTGTCCCGGCTCAGAGCGGCTGCTGGAGGCAGAGACGCCGGGAGACCCGCCCTCCCCCGCGGGGACGCGGCGCCTGTGGACTCGCGTCGTCAGGGGTCAGGAGGGAGCTGGCCGCTTGCATGGGGTCTCATCATGACAGTCAGTCTGCGCTGCGAGCGTGCCCGAGCTTTTCTCTCGGCTTCTCCCTCCACTTTGGGGACCTGGGGGAGGATCCGGCAGAACCCTGACTCCAGCGGGAGGAGGTGCGGTGCGGGGACAGGGCGGAGAGGTCAGGGAAGGAGGCGCAGCAGGAGCAACCCACACCCTTCCCGCCGCGCCTGGGGCCCAGCTGTCAGCAGCTAAGGACCCGACTAGAGACTGGAGAAGCCCTGGGCGGTGCTGAGCAGGGCGGTGCAGAGTTAACAGCCTCTTCTGAGCAACGCGAAGGACGAGCCTGGCGTGGGGCTCGGAACAAGCCAGTGCTGGGAGGCTGAGGCAGGAGGACCGTGAGTTCGAGCCCAGCCTGGCGCTTGGTGCCCTAGCGAGACCCTGTCTCAAAAGAAAAAGATACCCCCAGTCACCCCTCCTTCCCCACACGACAAAGGAAACGGGCTTTGCTTTGTAGGAGTGCGGCCTGCACAGCCTCACAGAACTCCCGGCAGCAGCAGCTGCACACACAGTGGTGGTCCAAGCCATCTGGTTAAGTGCTCGTGAGGCAGCGCAGTGACGAGTCGCCCAGAAACGTGTCCCTCAGAACGCGCCTCCTCACCGAGTGATAGCACCGGAGCCACTGAGTCTTCCATGAAATTTTTTTTTGTAGTAATGGAGAGTGAATCCAGAGACACTCGGTTTCTTGTTCTTGTTTGGTTTTTTGAGACAGGATCTCGCTGAGTGATCCAGACCGGACGGGACTTTGCAATCTGCCTGCCTCGGCCTCCCGTGTAGCCAGCTGTCATTCCACCTCTTTGCCTGGAAAAATTCTTACGTTATGTCCATCACTAGAAAATGAAAGCAGCACCACCAAGGTTGCGAAGTGGGTCTGCAGAAAGGACACTTGTGGCACTTTCCCTGAGATAAATGAGATGTGCCGTGCCATGCAAGCGCCTGGCAGGTGACTGGACTCAGAGCCGCACTTCAGGGGGAACAGTGTCTCAGAGGCGCCTGGGGGAGGGGCCGCGGCTGACCAGTCGGCCTGTTCAGTTTGGGACCTGGCTGCATCCTGGGTGGCGTCTGCGCCCGGTGCCTCCTAAACGCTGACTTAAGACTGGAGCTAGTCATTGCCAGGAACCTGCCTGATTCTCCGAGGGCTAAGAGCTCTTGCTATAGGGAAAAACCCTTCCCTCCACAGTTGCCAATCATTTTTAATTTTCAAGCATTATGACAAAATAGTGCTTCCTTTTTTTCTTCTGATATATTTAACATTTAGAGAGTTATTTTAAAATATAAACAATTTATTGATTATAAAAAACATTTTTTTCTGATCATTGAAGAGAGAGTTGCAATGAAGAAAATAACAGTGACCCATAGCTGGGCACTGAGGCACGCATTCATGATCCCAGCTAGGCAGGAGGCTGAGGCAGGAGGATCACAAGTTTGAGACCAGTTTGGGCAACTTAGCTCCTGTATCAGCGTTTGGAAATAATTTTAAAAAGGCTAGGGATGTAGCTTTGTTTTGTTTAATTTTTTAGAGTAGATCTGCCGTAAGCTTAAACAGGGAAGTACTTATGGAAACAAGTTCTATTAAGTGAATCTTTTAGTTGTCCTCGGGCGTTGGGGTAGAAGGCGGCCAAGGATCAGGTTCGGAGGCCCAGATCGGGAAGGTGAGCGAGCAGAGTCACCGCGCAGAATCACCGCGCAGAATCCCGGGAGGTTCTGTTGTATAATGAGTATTCGCGTTAAGAAACAGGAATTCCCCAGATCTGGGCTGGGAGTGCGCTGCCGTGGTACAGCACTCGGCACACGTACACAGGCACACACACTACCAAACTGTAGACGCCGTTCCTCATCATTAGCCCTTCCCCCAGAGCTCCCCCCTAAGGGATCGATGCCTTAAACTCAGTGTTACATTGTAGGCACTTTCCTATTTTTAAGTGCTACTGAGGATTAAAGCTCAGGAAGGTACTGAGCTTTTTTATCCTATCGCACAGTGTGTGGCACACAGCGGGTCTCCAGTAAGTGTTTATTGAATAGAGCAGGCTTTCTCGGGACACCCTAACCAAAAGTCGTGCTACCTTAAGCCTCTTCACTCGTTCTACCTCCTTATTTTTGCATTTGTCTTTGGTCCCTGGTGGACTGGAAGCTCGCAGGGACTGACTGGATTTGTTTCCCAGCACAGTTACGTACCTAATACAAAGACCAACAGATCCGAGATGTGGTGAACCAGTTTCAAAATCAAATGTTTTAATTCACTGGGGTTTTCTTAAAAATCAGATTTTTTTTTTTTAAGATAGGGTTTTGCTTTGTAGTTGAGGCTGGCCCTGAGCTCAGCCTCAAACTCACATCACAGCAATCCTCCTGCCTCTGCCTCCCAAGTGCTGGGATGACAGGCGTGAGCCACCACACTCAGCACTGTGGTATGTGGTACTGGTTGCTGCTGGGCGTGAGTCTCCACACCCAGTATGGTATGTGGATACCGGGGAACCGAACCAGGACCTTGAGCTTGCAAGACCACTGAGCTAAATCCCTGGCCCCAAAATCTGAATTTTTTAGATTTGGAAGATTTAAAAATTCTTTTCTAAGTGGAAAGATCTACTTTAAGTTTTCATTCTCCGCTTTACTCCTGGAAGCAGAAGAGTATGTTTTTATCTGCCTCAGAGGCCCTGTGACAGGAGTTTCAGGGAATGTTCCGGACACTCCAGGAAGGAGCCTTTGCTCAGCGAGGCCACTCCAGGAAGGACAGACGGAGGACAGAGCATCACTAACCCCTCTCCTGGGTCTACTCCACTGTGAGTAGAAACCACCCTCCTACTGAAATCATGGTTATGCTGAATACATTTTTCAGCTTGAGAATTTATGGCTTTCAAGTGCTTTTATCTCTGTGTTACTTTTATGTGTACAGATAATTTCTCTGTGTTTACCCCAAGCTCATCGAGTTTTCTTAAAAATCTCTCTCAAATTATCCGACAGTTGGACCAGTGATATAGCTCAGCAGAACCGCGCCTGCCTGCCAAGTGGAAGGCCGAAAGCTGGATTGCCGGTACCTAAGGAAAAGAAAGTCATCTGACACTTGATCCAGACTGGTCGCTGTCTGGCAGCGTCTGGCATCTTATTCTGAGTAGTAGGTGGGGTCTTGATTTCCTGAAAGCTCCCAGAGGTCACTGTCGTACGTTATGATCTCGGCACTGGAGCGCTGAAACCCATCCCCTTTTCCTACGCTGGTTCTGTCTGTACCTGCCTTTCCATGAGTCTAAGCACAAGGCTTTTCTGAGGCGTCACCTCCACTATTTCAGCACTAGATGGCGCCCCAGACCGGATTGCTGGCAGTGGGCTACCACCGCGCTATGGGCTGGCTTTTGCTGAGGTGGACTCGCGGCTTACAACCGCTGCAACCAATGGGTGGCACTGCCGGCTGGCAAGGATTCCAGGCCGCGTGGGGCTTTCCTGGCCCAGCTCTGTCTGGGTGAGTCACGCTTACGGTTCTGTCGCACAGCCAGTGAGCGGGCTCAGGCGCCGGGCTGCGCTGCCGTGGCTTGGGTCGATTTCGCTCTGGATCTGAAACATCTCCCAACGGCTTCCGTGTTGAGGGCTTGGTCCCCAGGGCACCAGTGTTCAGAGGTGAGACTTTGGGAGGTGACGCAAGTGTGGAGGCTCTGACCTTGTCCGCTGATGGATTCATGACTTGATGGCACTGGCCGGGATGGACACCTGGAGGGAAGGAGTCAGAGGCAGCAGGTCACGGGGAGGCAGGGTCTCAAGGACCCATCTTGTTCCTGCCTTGCCACACGCTCGCCTCCTGTCTGCCTCGAGCTAAGCTGCTTTGCTCCTTTTAAGCTGCTGTTTTCAAGTATTTTGTCACAACTGTGGAAAGCTGATCAGCACAGAATCTAATTTCATGCCATACACTGAAATAAATCAGTATACAGATTTGACGTAAAAATAAAGCCATTAGAAGGAATTTTAGGATCGCGTCTGTCCAACAGGCCCAGCCAGGGAAGGCCTTCCTGGCACATTCGCAGGCACAGTGTTCTCTGCACATGTCCCCCAGAGTCCATAGGAACCAGCCGAGGACTCTTTGATTCAGTTCAGATGGAAATCACAAGTGGGTGAGGTGCGAATCTCTCAGCGTGTGCAGCTCTGAGCCCCGAGGGCTGTGGCTGTGTCTCCCAGTGTCACCAGCCCTCCCTAGGACTCCCAGGAGCCCTCAGAGCTCTGCTGCACGCTCAGACGACAGGCGCGGGCTCGCACATGTGCACGCGTCCCACTGGGCTCTACACCTAGCCCCAAATTTTTACTTGTCCATTTCCAGACTATTTTGTGATAGCAGCCCAAATAGACGAAAACAAACAGAATCCATAGAAATGAAAACTTGAATTTGAAAAAGTATAATCAAGGTAAAAGATAGATAAAACCCTGAGGAAATTTTTAGCAGTGTACAGTACAGTCACCGTTAATATACGAAGAGAGTCCACAAATTAATAAGCAAAAAGTAAACAGTCATTCCAATAGAAAATACAGGGTCAAGAATAGACAACTCCCCCAAAGGGAAATGCAAATGGCTGAGCAGCTCATGACAAATACACTATTAGTAATAACATGAATTATATGACTCTATCTCTTTCAGGTTCCTCGGCTAGTCAAAGTCTTAGAGACAAAAGTAGAATAGAGGTCACCACATGTTGGGGAGGGGAAATAGGAGTTAGTGTCTAATGGGTATGGAGTCTCAATCTGAGCAGATAGCTCTAGAGATGGATTGTGGTGATGGTACCTTAGTGCCACGGTACACTTAAAATGGTTAAAATGATAAATGATCATTGTAAACTTTATATTATATATATTTAACAAGTTTAAAACAAAAGTGAAATCTGAAATGAACTTTTTGTTTTATTTTGTTTTGTATGTACGGTACTGGGGACTGAACTCGGGCCCTAGTTGCTTCCAAAGTAGGCACGGTACCACTTGAGCTAAATCCTCAGCTTAAATGAAGTTTTTGTAACCTATGAAATTTTGAGATTTCGAGATTCAAAAAAATAATAATAACCCAGGCATTGAGGTGCGTATCTCAGCACTCTCACTGAGGCAGGAGGGCCCTAAATTTAAACTCAGTCTGGACAATTTAGTGAGAGATTATGCCTTAAAAATTTGTTTAAAAAGGAGAGAGAAATGGGGATATAGCAGGGCAAAGACGCTGAGTTCAATCCCTAGGACCACAAAAAAAAAAATAGAGTAAGGAGGAAGAAGGGTAGAGAAGGAAGGAGGAGAAAGAAGAGGAAGAAGAAGAGGATGAAAAAAAAGGACTGTAAAGGTTGCCTTTCTCCTCAGAAATTCTACTACTGATTCTGGCCTAAAGGAAATAAAGATGAGCAGAAAGGTCTCGCTATTACATGGCTCATAGCAATGTTTTATCCTGATGAACCTAGTCTAAACGTCTTGTCCTACTTTCATCACCCCTGGGGTAGAATACCCAGCGCCCACAAGGTAAAGAGGAGAGGTTTATTTCGGCCCAGTGTGGAGAGGTTTCCACTCGTAGTCGGCTAACTCCAAGGCAGGGCAGCGGGCAGAGGAGAAGCGGTCCACAGCAGGCGAGGCAGGAGGCAGCAGAGCGGTGAGCCTTCCTCTCCCTTTTGTACCATTCAGGCTACACACTGGCTGCTGCCTCCCACGGCCTGGCTGGGCCTTCCCGGCACCAACACCAGACTCTGCTGAACAGTCAGAAGACTGACCCACTTACCACGTGCCCATAATCCGGTGTTACACACCCCCAGTCCAGCCACCTCCAAGGATCTGGCCACCTCCCAAAGGC
>PVIR01038447.1:0-14538 GCA_004026965.1 Petromus typicus
AAAAAAAAAAAAGTTGATTTTATTGCTACCTTTTATATATACATTCTGATCGCATTTGACAAGGAGAGTTTGTACCTGACACATGACACATCTGGATTCTCATTTTTTCCCATTCCTCTCCCCTCCATATACAAATTTTAAGGAAACCAAACATCCAGGCCACCCAGAAGTGGATATTCCAAGCTATCTCATGCAGTATTCACAGGTGGGATTTTCAAGGGTGATTTAACTATCCATGACTTTTGCCTTATGCATTGGCTTCTAAACTTAAATCTAATAGATTCCCCTCCACAGTGGCTGGCATATTTGTCTTGGGTTTTGTTTGGGTTTGATTTTTACCTGATCTCAGCTATTTTTAGGCTGGGGTGTGTATACCTGAGGAGTTCTGAAAACAGTCTCTTTCTGGAGGATGCTGTAATAAGAGAACATCTGTAAGATGTGTCCCCAGGACTGAGGTACACAGAGTCACATATATGTTATAGAGCACAGATCTGAAAACCTCCCCCACTTTCTTTGAGTCTCATGTGGCCCCCTTCCTCTTGCCACATTCATGGAGATACTAGCAGTCCCTGTGACTCTCAGACATTGTTGTAACTCATGTCCCAGGAACCAGTTATTGGGAAAGAACCACAGGTCAAGCTCCTGGGGTCAGATGTACCTAGAGTTCAACTCAAGATGGCGGAAGCTTGGATCCCTGACAGGTGAAGGAGTTTCATGGATCAGTCTGTTGGGGGCTCCCAGTCGTCCTAATCCTCAGAGTTCTTGAGAATGCTTGTCAAATGAATGCAGCTGTTCCAGCACCACTGAGGGTGATTCTGACCATGGAGATACAGAGTGGGCCCTGGGCGACTGCAGTGTTGACAAGTTCTGCCGAGGAATTTGAAGACAGCCAGGCACAGCACCCACTGGTCAGCTCCACATTCCTGTTTTGACAGTCCAGGAAGATGAAGCCAAGACTGAGCAACACCCTCTTGTCAGCTTCCTCCCTCTCCTCCCCGCAGCTCATTTCCTCATCTGAGTCCACATCTTGTCAAATTCCTGAGCCTCCCTTTGCTCACCTCTCGCAGCCCCCACCAGACCAGGAGCCAGGCCTGGGCCTTCATTGCAAGTGGTTATGAAACCACCCACCAGTGGTTTCCAAGCCTACTTTGGTAAAGCCCGAGGATATTCAGGGAAGCCTTGGAGTGCCCCTGAGGGACAGCAGAGATCCACATAATGGCGCTGTAGCTTCCTCCGTATCTGACCAGAGTCTATTTATACATTTCATGTGTTAAGCTCATGTTAGGTTTTTGGGGGATTTTTTGGGTGTTTTTATGTTTTGTTTTGTTTTGTTTTGTTTGAGCAAGAGCCGGACAGACAGAATCTAGTAATAAGGAAGAAAGATTAAAATTCTGAACCCTGCTGCACCTCACAGGAAAACAGTACAGCAGACCTTTCCCATATGATTCCGCTTTGCTTGAATGTTCCCACAGAGTCAATTCTCCACCCGTTAAATCTCCACCACCTGGACCTGAGGTCGTTCATCTCACATGCTCAGAGGAGGCTGTTACCGCAGGCTCCAGCTCTGTGTCCTATTTGCACCTAAATTACACCGCATCTACATCCTGCCAGCAGGTGTGACGCCCAGGTACTGCTTCCGGTCTGGAAGAGATGTGGTCACTCACCACATTCTCTATTGGAAACTTTCCAATGTGTTCTCCCACCTGCCTCCGTCCCCGCGATGATCGGAAAGACCTGAGGCTCCCAACCCACCGCTCAGCCCTCCGGGACTCCCACAGCCCAGGCCCTGGCTGAGAAGGATTCACCAAACCAGCTCCAAGTACGAGGGGAACGAGGCCCTCAGCGGTACCGTGGAGGCTCCGGAACTTTTCTCCAACAGGAGACAGGTGGCCTTGCTCCTGACCCGACACGTTGCCCCGATGAAATCTCTCAGGCCCAGCCCCACAGTTTTTCCTCTCCGGCTGCCTCTTCAGGCCAATCTTCAGCTGCATCTCTGCGCTGCCATCTCCTGGCCAGACCGGGTAGCCAGCAGGGCCTGTGGGAGCGGAGTTCTGGCGCCCAGCCTGTGGCTGACGCTCTGCCCGCAGCTTCGGAGGGGCCCAAGGACCGTCCCCAAACTCAGTCTGCAGAGAAGACACCACAGGCCGTGGTCGAGTGGCAGGTGAGCAGCCCCTGATTCAACGCTCCCCAGAAAATAGCCCTGGCAGAGGCAAAGATCTATTTTCTCTCTCAGCACATTTGTTTTGCAACGTTTCAGTTTGTATTATCCCTGGCGTCTGTTTAGATGTATAAATGTGTGCATAGGGGAGGGGGGGTGCACGTGAGGTCTAATTGTGTGTAGAGTGTATGTTCTTGGTTTTAATGGACAACCTTTACCCTTGATAGTGTGGATCAAAGTCACAGCACAATGCATAAGTTATACAATGCTAGTGACATACCTAACGGTGATAAAGAGGAGCTGCCACCCCCACACCCCAAAACATTTTCCATTTGTTTCTGAACCCTTTTTCTTGGAGAGAAAGCGCTGAGTTCACTTTTAGTCCCAACAACCTGGTCTCCATCATCAGGTGGCGCCCATAAGAGGCTCCGCGGGCCGAGGTATTGAAAGGGCGGCAGCTGTGAAATCGAGGCCCAGCTGCGGGCACTGAGTACCGGTAGTTATTGAGCCAGACGAGAGCGGGGAGGGCTGGGCTCCAAGACAGGCAAGCTCAAGGGCAGGTGTTAACCGACAAGCCCGAGAAGCTCCTTTCTCTGGGTTATGCAGGGTCTCTGTGCTTATAAATCACCCCGGAAACTTGCGAGCCCTGCGGTCCCTGCCATTACCCAGCCTCTCCCCTGGATGTCGCTGTTGAGCTGTGTGAACAACACCAGGCAGCACCCTTGGGACCATGAAAAACCCTTCCTGGAAATGGTCACCCTTTGGGGTTGTCAGAGGCAACGAACGACAAGGCAGGGCCGGGCCTGCTTGCAGGTTTGTTGGAATCAGGGCTCAGGGGCCCAGCCCGGAAGTGCTGGCCCGGAAGTGATTGTTTGCGGTTGACTTCGCGGTCCTCTGTCCCTGGTGGTTCTGAGACAGGACCGGGTCTCTAGTACAAAGAAGCTGGGGTAACTGAGAGGACTGGGGGCCGCACAGCACGCCTCCCTCGTGGTTGTCCAGTCCTTGGACAGAGTTCCCAAGTTGGACTAAAATGCTCCGTTAGCGTGGTACGAACCGAACGAGCGTGCAGCATGTAGAATGTAATACCTCACTTGGAGGCCTCAGCTACTAACGTAACAAGCCACTTAGAAGCAGTTTATAGCAGAGAATCTTCCACATCCGTAGCCTGGGAGACTTTTGTTTCTAATCCAAGTAGAAAAATCAGCACAAACCCAGAGATTCGAACAAATCAAGATAGATCGGACCCTGATCTGCCGGAACTCTAGAGTCTTCTTTTAACTTGGTGGTTGAGTTTCCATGACTGTCCGGCTGCGGCTCACAGAGCCACCCGTGCGTGTGTTCTGACCTAGGTGTTGGGCAGAAGCACCCAACCTTGGCGCTAAAACGGTTAGAGGACATTTTTTCCATCTTGATATTGATAGGTGCGGAATAACTTGAAGCAGACTCAGAATATGTTACAAATGAAGGGTATGAGGAGAGCTCCAGCCAGGCCCGTGGCTCTGACGAGTGAGAGACTGAGGCCAGGTCAGAAAGTGTCAGCTTCTCCTGGGATCTCGTAGTACACACCAATCCAGAAGTCTCGGTTCTCACCTGTGATCCTCTTGTCTGGGGTGAGAGTCTGCAGTTCCATTTATGAAAACTTCCTTTGCTATTCAGAGTGGTCTAACTGTATAGCATGTACTGACTTTCCGGGGGTGACCCAGTCTTTGTTGCAGGTTGCCGAGTTGGAGAAGTACCTCCTGGTGGCCTGTCCTTCCCCCTGTCCCATTCCTGTGGCCTCAAAAGTCAATGCAAATTGGGTTCTGATCCCCTTGTCTATTTCCTCTGCGGCCTCTACGAGGTGCTGACAATTCTCAATATTGAGATGAGTTCAATGTTCAGCTTAAGGCGAGGGGTACGAGTAAGCACCCATTTGATAGCAAGGACCTATAAAATCCCCTTACGAGAAAGCTCACAGGGTGCGAACTAAGATGTACCATCAGCAAGCGGAGTACAACTTGGAAGGTAGCAGGCACTGTTTCATAGTTATGATGCGCTTGAATATTCTGCTTTTAGGGAACACTTCTGGCATCTCACTTCTGTGATAATTGTGTCTGCCCATTCTTTTTCCAGAGGCTGTTGGAGATGTTGTGATCTATGTGCTGCCGGGAAATGGAAAACACAGAGGGGAGCGTGGCAGGTTTTGGGTAGTGGGGGTGGGGGAGGTAAATTGGAAAATGAGGAGGAAGAAGTACCCCAGCAGCTGCAAAATTGTTCAAAACCGTTTTCTCAACTGGGTTAATTGTTCTTTCCCGTGGTGCAGAGACACCTCCGCTTTCGGAAGTCTGCAGTTCTTACAGCAAGGAGGAGCCTATTAAGAGAGACAGATCGTCTCCCAGGAGCAGCTGACTCCTGCCTCTCTTGCCAGTCTCTGAGTCTTGGTTCTCTCCTGCTAACACCCCCGCCCCCCAAAACAGAGCTCCTCTTCCTCCCCCCCCACCCATTAGCTTTATCGCTGGGAAGGGATGTCAGCGATGGGAGGGGCGGGTAGCTTCAAACCAGCTGAGCTTGAGGAATAGGAATAATTACCAAATCTCAGGCCGTTATCCAATTACTCTGACATGTGGCCGTTCTAGGGAGTTCTAACTGGATTAAGTTCATTATAAAAAGATTAGTCCTAGGATGGGGACTGTGCATAACAAAGTGAACCTTCAGAATGTGTGCTGCTGGGCCACCAAGGACTTTGGGGGGGGGGGGACCCGAGTGAATGGCTTTGTTATTGAATTACTGCTAAGGGATTCTCCGAGAAGGAGTTTTGTTCAGATAGCTCGTGGCTTACAGCCCGCTGTCAGCAGTTCGCTGTCTGTTTTTCCCCTCCGTTTTCAACACTGTTCTTCACTGCCATTGTAGTCATTGTCAGAGCGCTAATCCAAGATGTTTGTCCCTAACATTCTGTAAGCATGGAGATAAGATTATTGATCCAAGTGAATCTGAGATACCCAGAGCTCATATATTATTCATACATTGTGTGTACATGTACGTACATGATACCTTGTGTCTGTGTCCAACTCTGCCTAGCTTTACAAAGCACTTTCTTGTTTCTCACTTGACTCCCACAGCAGTGTTCTGAGATAAATAGCTATTATTATAATGCTTTTACAGAGGACGAAAGTAAAATTCAGTGGTTAATGCACGGTTCAACTAGATGGTCCCACAACTGAGATTACCACTCAGATCTGCAATTCCTAGACTGCCCTCTACACACACACACACACACAAACACACATCAACTCATGGCTGTTGGCTCTTTGGATAAGCTAGACTGGTTGACATCAGTTTTCCTCGATTTGTCAGGAGAATTGTACCATGTATCAGTTTTGAACACCTGATGTAGCTGCTAAGTGTTTTCCCCTCCTATAGATTGAGCTCAGAAGAATTTTCCCTGTAGAAAATAGCCTGGAATGGTTCTTGTGTATCTTCACTATTCTGCTTTAGGGAAAAGGATCACCATTTGCCCTCCTGGAATAAATGCGCACACTCTTGTTGAGTGTCTTGAGATGAGGAACATGGATGGTAGGATCAGTGGAAAGACAGACTCAGTAGCTGTCTTCTTATTTGCCTCACCTTACTTTCCTGACCCCCATCTCCTCCTGGGTGAACGAGTAAGACAGATCTGAGCTGTAGCTGTTATTGGACCATAAGTGCCCACAGCACCTTCTCCTAAGCTCACTGCGGCCTCCACTAAGGAATCATCTCACCTTTTTCTCCATAAGCCAGGACTGAACTTCCAAACCCATCAGAAAGTAGACCTTGGAGAGTCAAGAATCAGCTAGCAAGATTGCATCTGCAAGATTAGGGCAGAAGCCAGTTAGCCAGAACAAGAAGAGAGGTGGAAACAGAAATCCAAGCCGCTTCACACCAGCTGTCCTATCCCTTCTTTACTACAACGAAATGCAAATAGTGCTATCTATTACTCCCTACAGTACATCAATTTGTAGGCAAAGTTTAAATGCATTTAAATTAAATTTTAATATAGACTTTTGAAGTGTAGTCCAGTTTATTTGCAAGTGATAAATGATAATAAAAAATTATCTATTTAATAAAAAATAAATTGAAGAAACCAAAAATTTATTGACTTGAAGCCAAGTTGTACTTCATGGCTCCATAAATACTGGTGACTCTTGGTGTCACCACACTGACTTTTTTTTTTTTTTTTTTTTTGTACCGGAGATTGAACCCAAGGCCTTCAAGCTGAGCTCTATCTTTAGTCCTTTTCATATTTTTTTTTCTTTTGAAATAGGCTCTCCCTGTATCACTAAATGGTCCAGAATGGGCTCAAACTTGATCCTCCTGCCTCAGCCTCCCAAAGTGCACCGCCATGCCCATCTCCACATTTACCTTTCAGCATAGAGTGTGACAGGAAAAAGAATTCCTTTTTTGTAGTAGTTCCTGTAAACATTTTGTGATTTATTGAGTCCAGCTTAATCATTTTCCTACACCTGAGCCACATGTGACTGCTGGGGGATACACCATTCAGAGTGGCCAGGCCTGATTCTCCTGAGCTCCAGAACACTATTCTCACCTTGTATCTTCTCTCCTGTCCCCCTCTTTCTATCCCCAAAATCACTTATGCCACAGATAATGCATCTGTGGTGGACAGGAGGGGAAGGGGCGAACCTTTCAGTTGAATACTTGCTTTGGATGAGGCCATAGCTGCTAAAGAAAAACTTTTCACATGGGCCCAAAGCTTTGTGCTTTGCAGACTCTTTGCATGTTAATGATCTTGGTTGACCCCGATAAACTCCGTGAGGTACCTGTGAAGGTCTTCTCAACAGCCTCTGTGTAGTCACTGGTGTAGACCTAGCACTTGACCTCCAATCTGTCTGACTCCAAGTTCCAAGCCCTTCACATGAGCCTTTTGTTTGGACTGGTGCCAATATTAACACAAAAAAATGTAAGTTCTCATTTACTTGAAGAAAAGGCAAGTCAGAGACTAAATTTCAATTTTCCCACTCAGACACAAGCCTTGAACTCCACATTTATGCAATATATCCCCTAATGTTCTTCAAATAATACCAGATTAATAGTTTGCTAAACAATATGTGCCTGAGACTGCACTACATAGAATGTCCTAACTCATGCTAAGAACAATGTTGTGAAACAGTATTTCTGATCCCTGCTGGACAGCTGAGAAAAGGTAGCCAAGAAAAGATGAATCGCCCTCCTCCAGGTAGTATGGGGAACCAGTTTGGACCAGCTCTGACCACCCCTCTGCTGTCTTCCTGTCAGGCCCTGCCTGGGCCTTACATCAGCTGCTGACTGACCAGACTTCATCAGCCGATCAAGTAGAGATAGGAAATAAGAAAGGCACCAGTCCCAAACTTCACAGAAACTTGGGGAAAAACGGGGGAGAAATCAGATTTTTGACAAATGCCCGGTAGTTCAAAAGTCCTGAAACCACAAGAATTTGAAAGAAGCCGGCCATCTAGAGTCTAAAACGAGAATATCCCTTTTTGTGGATTTCCAAACATTAAACCTTATGAGGCTTTAATTGTGTGAGCTGGGTTGCTTTCATATGAGAATCTTTTTTTTTTTTTTTTGGTGTTTTGAGACAGGGTCTCACTTTGTAGTTCAGGCTGGCCCTGAGCTCAGCCTCAAGCTCACATCACAGCAGTCCTCCTGCCTCTGCCTCCCAAGTGCTGGGATTACAAGCGTGAGCCACCACGCCCAGCACTGTGGTATGTGGTGCTGATTGCTGCTGGGTGTGAGTCTCCACACCCAGTATTGTATGTGGTTACCAAGGATCGAACCCAGGGCCCTTGCGCTTGCAAGACAGGCACCAGAACCACTGAGCTAACTCCCCATCCCTCATATGAGAATCTTGTTCCATCACTCCCTTAACTCTGGGATGACAGCAGTCCTGTGAGAGCCAGAGTAGTCCTGTCTGGGGACCAGGGCCAGCGCGCCAGAGTCGCTTAACTCTGCTGCACACGCTCCTCCTGCATCCCCACCCTTGGCGTGCCCAGCGGCCGCAGACTGGCATTTTCACGTCCTTTTATGTTCTTCGAGGTACACATCTCATGACAACACTGGCAGCTTTCAATTTATTAGGCTTATTAGCAAATAAAACTGTCCTGAAAAGCCCAGATTTGATATCTGGAAGATTCATTTCAGGATTGATTTAATGCAACCTGCCTGGTAGTTTATTTCATATCTTCAGGTTGGGACTAAATCACCTTCGTCTTGTTGATCTCTTTAACGTGATGGTTGGTGTTTGCAAAGTAGGTCAGGCTGTAGCAGAATCTAGATGCTTCCAGTTTATTTTTTGTTTAAATAGAGATGATAAAAATGCTATATAACTTTATGTGTCTAGAAGATTCTGAGGTTTTTTTTTTCTTCTTCGTTTTTTCTGCGCTGGCTCTCACTGTGATGTCTTTTGAATTTAGAAATAGAATTGAAAGATGTGGCCCTCCTTAACTGCTGATTTGTAGCCGTGGGAAATCACCTGCTTGCTCTGGAAACATCACTCTGCACAAAGGACGTGTGACATCTGGCATTCAATATGACAAACCTATCGAGGCACCAGTCAGGCACAGTCCATCATTTAAGTCATCTTGTTCTTAAGCCCTGAGCTGCTATCACAGTTTTTCAAGATGTAGACTTGCACGGAGAAAACCTGTTATTACCAAACCAGCCAATGGCACTTACCAAGGGCTATTACTCTGTTAGCATTTATCACCCACCTCTCATTTGACACTTATCATGTATGGCTTGAAAGTCTTATTTATCTTTTTATTTTACCCTCCCCCATTGGCTTACCATATGCTGAGAGCCTGGGCTGTACAGTTAACCGGTGCAGTTCCTACTGGGTGACCCCTACTGAAGAACTTTACCCCAAATCTGAATTTGCTCAGTTTTAAATAGAGATATGGGGTTAATGTAAAAAAAGGTAAGAAAAAAATCTGTCACAGAGTCCCAAGCGCATAGAAAGTACTCATTGAATGGTAGCTGATGTTACTAGGATTAAATTAAGGATAACAATGCAGTTAACATAACATGGGCCCTTCCTTGTTGTTTGTTTTTATAGTACCAGGTACCGAACTAGGGCCCTTGTGCTTCCAAGATAGGCTCACTACCACTTGAGCTAAATCCCCAGGCCTGCCCTTAATTGTTGTCTACCAAAGTGCCTTGTGCAAAAGTAGATGACATACATGTGAGAGGTCTAGGGTCTAGAATATTTATGAAGATCAATTTTGTTGTATTTTAGATTTATGGGTATAGTATACGGTATATCTGTGAAGTGCATGTCTGAAAGTAAAGCTGTAGTCAACATATTTATTGGATACATAGAGACCTACTTAAGTATTTGAATGCATTTCCCAGGCTCAGTTTTCCCACCAGCTCAAACCTTCCTCTATCTTATTTCTGTCAGTAAATTGTTCAACTGAGCCTGCCTTCTCAGAATTGACTTAGACAACTTAGACTTTTCTGAGTTAGCAAAAAATTTGAATTTCTGAAGAGCGAGAATCCATACATTTTACTGTCTTCCTGGGTTATCATGTTATCCCTAGGCAGCACTACTAGCTAGAATTTATGATCTGGGTATAGATTTGTTCTCTTTCCTGTTACTTGTTTGAATCTTGTCAGTCAGCAGCCTCGTGACATTCTATGGTAAGATGCACCCAAGAGCAGCAGCAATACCTGAAAGCCCCTCCCCCACCTGTCAGAGCCGGCACCTGCGCATCCGCCTTCTCTTGCTACCCAGCCACCTCTGGGATCCTCTGTGCTCCTGTGTTCTCTCTGCCACACGTCCTTATTCTGTGTTTGTGGTTCCATGCACACATCCCCACTTCTGCCCATTCTGATATCTGCAGAGTTTAATACACTGGTGATTACATTTTTCGAAGTCACTGTCCTCCTGGACATTTGTATGTATTCTGTGTCTTCTGTTTTGAATAAGTGTCTGTCTCTTCCGAATCAGGCTCGATTGGTCTCTGCTACAATTATTAGATAACCAAAGGGATCAGGCAGAAAAGGGGGAGTGTTAAAAGTCCAATCACACCCTGGGGGGTCTTCCACTGAATTACAATATCCATGTTTCAAGATTTATTCAAGAACATAATAGCGTTAGAGACGTCCTAAGAATTCAGCCATGTATCACTAAGTACAGCGGGTTAAGTATCATTTCTCACTTTTTTCCTGTTTAAATGGCTTTTCCTCTCAAACAGTTTTGTCTGATATCAAAAATCAAATGTTCTCTGTAAAAGTTAGAGACCGCCCCATACTGTTGAAATCCATCCATAGGAGTAATTAAATACAGGATTCTTGTAGGAGAGCAGGGGTAGTTATTTGCCTGGTGCCAATTGACCATCTCTTATCTGAAATCCTGAAACCAGATGTATTTGGAATGTTTAAACTCTGAAGTATTTGCATACACATGCAAAGAGATATCTTGGACTCAAGTCTGAACACGAAGTTCATTTTATGTTTCCTATATACCTTCTTTGCATAGCCCAAAGGTGCTGTTATACAGTATTTTTAATGGACACGCATTTTGACTGCAGCCCTTCACAGGAGACTTGGTATGGAACTTTCCATTGTGTTCTGTTGGCTCTCAAAAAGTTTCAGATTTTGGAGCATTTAAAAGTTTGTATTTTTAGATTATAGATGTTCCACCTGCTTTTAGCCAGAATCTGTTCCCTGCCATATACAAACTATAGCAAATTTTATGTGTTAAAAGTTTACTCTTCCTTCAAGTGGTGTACTCTTACCTGTCAGGAAATTGTTGTGATTTATTAGTATGTTAGAGCAAGGATTTATTGCCATATTCGGAGGGGGGAAAGAATGCAATAAATATACAGATCCACAGTATTTACCATATGTATGGTGCTCCTTAAATTAATAACCGCGCTGCACATTGGCATTCTGGAAGTCAGAAATTTCACCATGTAAATTGCAGATGACAAGTTTTAGTGTGAAATGGAGGGTTTGCTGGGAAAATGATGATGGTGGTGGTGGTGGTAGTGGTAGTAAATAAAACTACTATCATTAGTCTTTTATACTCTAGCCACTGTGCTAGCCACCACTCTTTATTTTCTGATCTTTAAAAACCAGGGATGAATGGGGCCAGGATGAGTGGCCAGTGAGGCACACTCTTATGTGTGGTCCTCTTCCCCAATCCCAGTTCTCTCCAGAGTCCCAGGCTCAGAGAACACCAGACCTTCTACAAGACTGTCCCGGACTAATGCTGTCTGGACCAGCACTCCTGATCTCACGGGGCTGGTACTCCTACTAAATGTGAGCTCCAGTCACTCCGTCTCTCCTCGGTGCTGTCCTCCAAGCTTAGACCTGTACCACTTTTTCCTGGGTCCCCCATTGGCCTTTGCGTGTCCATTCTCCATTCTCAATTCATTCTCCATGTGGACTCTGTTTCCCATGCTGCTTCACTCTTCTATTTAAAGCATATCGGCAGTATTCTTTCTCTGAGTATAGAGACAGAAATTGACCTCTAGGACCCTGTGTGACTTCACTGTATTGTTGTTGCTCACTGACCCTCTTGGCTTCTGCTCTTTGGACATTTCGACCACCCCTGTATTCCTCCATAATGCCCGCTGCTTCCCACCTCCTGACCTCATGGGCTTCTCTCCCTAGTTGAGTTCTGTTCTTCCATCAAACACCACCCTGGGGGTGTCTTCCCTAGAAGTCTCTCTGCACCCTTACCCCATGTGCGTATTCAACCTACTTGCATCTCACTGACCCAGTTGTAATTAAAGTTGTTTGTAGAGTTTAAGCTCTAAGTATTTTTCCAACATGAAGCCTCCAAGATATTGAGGTCCTCTTTCTACCTCTGCCATGGTAGACCCTGTTCTGAGCTTAGGACACACACCTGATAAGTGCTCCATGAATATTTGTTATTGACTAACTGGTGATTCCAAAGCTGAACACCACCTTGCACCCTTTAGAGATCTTGCCACCCTGTCACCCATCGCTACCGGAAGTTGTGGGGTATGAAAAGCTGTACTGCTTATTCCAGTACAATGCGAGTTGTCCATGGAGTTAATGTCCTTTCTGGGGAAATTCTTTCTGGATGGATATTCTAGCATGGGAGGTCTTTCAGTAGAGCAGTTTGAGTAGAAAAGCTGTGGTCCAGGGAAGGATGTGAGTGGGCTGTCTCAGAGCTTGGTGTTTGTCTAATAATTGTTGATTCCCCATCCATGATTAGGGGATCCAAGTAACTCCCAGTTGTGAGGCAGTTTGGGTTAGAACCTCTTAGCTCTGCTGTTTTACCAGTTTCATATCCTCCTGCTCCTCCCTAATGAGCGTCACTAATTATGTACAGGAAACTAATCAGAACTGTGGGATTCCAGAGCCTTTATTTGGTAGATTGGGTTCATTTCATTCTTTGAATTTTACTTTGAGCCTGATCCATTTTTTTTTTTTAGTTGCCAGACAAATATAAACAGATTTGCTTCTTTGTTTGCTATCCCAGAAAGATTCTTTAAACCAAAATCAGACACAAATACAAAGGATGTTTCTCAAAGAAACTATACCGTGGCTGTCTGATCATGCTGTGAGGGGCTTTCTCTGTATTTCTCCAAGGTCCTGGGTGCCGGGATCAGAAAGTCAGGATTTACACTGCTCAGTATGAGCCAGGCCAGCCCTTTTCATGGAAACCCCAGGAAACCTGAAGTACATTCAGACTTCCCTTTTGGCCAGGAGACAGGGGCAGGTGTAGACGCAATATTTTTTTTTTCACTTGAAACGATCTTTGCATCAATATGGCCTTGAGACAGAAGAATAGTCTATCAACAAATACTAGGTGGTGAAGGAGGATTAAGACAAAGAAATGGACAGACTGTCATAACACAGGGCAGTCAGTGCACTTGGCTTTGAGAAATGCAGTCGGTCGAGGTCAGATGGTATCCAGAGTTTACCTGAGGAAGAGCGGCAGATCTTTCCAGTGGGCTGAAGTCAGGGAGGGCTCCCTGGAGGTGGGATGCAGAGTGGTGGTTCTGGCTTCAGGAAGTGGAGGGGTCTGAGTTGAGTTCCATCTTCACCCATTTTGTGTTTGTGACCTTGGAGGAGTTAGTTACTTTCTCTGAATCTCAGCTTTTCATTTGCAAAACAAGGCCAAATGTGTCCTTCCCGGGGTTCTGACTCTTTTCTGCTCTTTCATTTTTAAACATATATGAGGTTCATGGGCCAGGGATTTAGCTCAGTGGTTCCAGCGCCTGTCTTACAAGTGCAAGGACCCGGGTTCGATCCTTGGTAACCACATACAATACTGGGTGTGGAGACTCACACCCAACAGCAACCAGTACCACATACCACAGTGCTGGGCGTGGTGGCTCACCCTGTAATCCCAGCACTTGGGAGGCAGAGGCAGGAGGATTGCTGTGATGTGAGCTTGAGGCTGAGCTCAGGGCCAGCCTGAACTACAAAGCAAGACTCTTTCTCAAAAAAAAGAAAATACAGGAGATACAGGGGCACCTCAGTTTGCCAATTTAACCCTTTCCACCACTGTGCTTGCAAACCAAACTGGACGAGAATGGAATCCAATTCAGTGTTTAGGTTCCATGTTGACCTTTCAGGGAAATGCAATTCAGTTTTCATCCAGTTAGGTTTGCGAGCAGAATTAGGGGAAGAGTTAAGTTTGTGAACCAGGGCAGCACTGTAGGATACAGTGAGCGTTCGGAGTAATTCATTCCTGGCCCCAAATAAATGCTCAAGAATAATGAACTGTGCCTGGATGTAGCTCAATGGTGCCACTCCTGGCTGGCAAACATAAAGTCGTGAGTTTGATCACCAGTACTGCAAAATAAAAAAAAAAAAAAAAAAGAATGAAAAAAGAATAATTAGCCCTATTTATTGTTGTTTGTGCCTTAGTTTCCCAGACTGGCTTCGGCCCTGCGGCTTTGTGCAGACTCTACCCTCCTCTTGAAGTCCTCTTCCTCAGTCTGAGGCTGACTTCGCTGTCCTTCAGCATGATCTGGAGTGTGAAATGCAGGCGGCAGTGTGCCCTCCCCCTGCTTCTGTGCTCTCCTGCAGCCCCGTGCCTTTCTGTCGTTTCAGTGTGCGATCAATCACCCCGTCCCTCAGCCTCACGTCAGAGGAGGGCAATACCGACACATTGACCTCTGCCGCTCTCCACAGTGGAGTCCAAAGTTATCTATCAAAGGAAGGAAGAAAAGGAGGAGTGAAGGGAGTGGGAAGGAATTAGCTACTTCTCTTTTGAGCTTTTGCTCTCTGTAGGGAACATGTGACCGGAAAAGATGGGTTTTGATTTCTGTTTGCTTTTGCAGTTAGTACCTGGGATTGAACTTGGGTCCCTGGGCTTGCAAGGTAGGTGTGGTACCACTGAGTCAACTGAGAAGATCCTTTAACTCACTGTTGATGTCGAA
>PVIR01038448.1:0-14516 GCA_004026965.1 Petromus typicus
TGATAATAAGAAATTAAGATGAAAATTAAGCCCCGTCATGCTCTGACACAAATTCTCAATGTGAATTGTGATCATAATGTGTATATAAAATGTACCAATAAAATAAATTTTTACAAAAGAAATGAAGGAAATTAAACTCATTTACATTTTCAGGGCATCTATGCTCAATTAAATTTGTGTCAATGTTCCTAAAATTTGAGACTCTTTATCAAATATGGAAAACCACCCTCTCTACCACTACATAACTTCTGTAAACCATACTGAATCTAATCAGCATTCAACTGCAGTAGAGTGTCCATTATACACCACATATTTAGATATCTTTGTAGGTATATTTAAATAAATCACACAAAAGCCTTGTCTTAACTACTTTCCTTACTATTGGGACAAAATACCTGACAACCACAACTGGAAGGGGAAGGTTTTATTAGCTCATGGTTTAGAACTTGCATTCCTTGCATGGTCATCAGACCAGGTAGAAGCGGCACGGTGGGAGGGTCTGGGGTCTGGTGGAGGAAAGCTGCTCACTTCAGAGTAATCAAGAAGGAGAGACTGATAGGAGGAGCCAAAAAGAGTCTATGTCCTCTCAGGCCAACACCTAGTGACTCACATCTTCAACCAGACCTCATCTGCCAATATCAAGCAAGGCATGATGCCTCAGTAATCCAGATCACCTCCCACAGGCCTCAACTAATGTGCACATGAAACTGATGGGAGACACCTGTCTGTAAGCCATCACACAGGGACTGTGAACCTTAGTAGAAACCTAAAGAATAAAGAGATGAAGTACTACGTGTGGGTTCAGACAACAGTAAATTCTGAGTTAGAATTCGCACTCAGGTTTATCCGGTTGGGGTCTCGTTACAATTCCTCTAAGCCAATGATGGCAAATCTTTAGAGCTTTCAGTGATAACAAACAGTGACAGGGCACATATGCTGCAGGTTCAGCACCACTGCAAAGCGGACGGGATGTGTGTCCTGTGTGTAGGCTGTAACTGAAACCCTTTAGTTACTTTAAAATAGCTGCCGAATAGATGTTTCTTCTTTCAAACCTAATGATTTATTCAACTACACCGATTAGAAACTCCCAGCACATCAAAGAGATGTTTGAGAAACTAACAGAAAGCCTTGAGACTTGAATAATGAAGCTTGAAACGTGCCACACTCAAGCAAACACTGCTACCAAAGAAGATGGCTAAACAGTGGAGGGATGGAAAGCTTCAGAGCCAGGCTGAGTCATCCGGGTGGTCCGTCAGACCCCAAAGAGTCTTCTGGAAGAGTCATCTGAGAGGATTCCGGGGATATGCTGCAGCTGCCACAGCTGCTTCTCAGTTGGGAACAGCCCTGAAGACATGAAGAGTTTTGCAAAACTAGCACTTTTCCCTGCACACCAACCAGCTAGGAGCATGACTGAAACCAACCTACAGCCACTCTATGGGGAGTCCCAGGACAGGCACAGCACTCTCCAAGGGAAATTGGAGGAGGAGTATGTCACACCAGCCGCACAGCTGGACTGGGGCACACCACAGAAAGCTTGTCCATTATCCTGTCCGCTTACTGCAAAAGCTCCCCTGGGTGGATGGGAAGCAGCAAGAGCAAGAGGCTCATTCAGGCCAGGTTCAGGTCCGGCTTCTGCCAGTTTACTTCTGGCTGAGTCATCTACACTGACTTCCCAGTGGGGTGTGAATCACAGAAAGTGAATGAAATCGTTTCTCTGAAAGTGCTTTCAGAAGCGTGGTAGTTCCATCAAACATACAGAGACCAATTTATTTTCAATGGGATCCATCCACACCATCTTCATCCTTAGAATAGGCTGTGGTATCTAAAAACTGATTTTTATATTTTAAGAAGAACTTCTCACTGAATAATTATCCTACCATGAAGTCCTTTTTGTGTGGGACACAAACAGCAAGAACTCTAGAATACTGAGAGAAGCAACAGAGTTTTAATTGATATGACTGGGAAATTCACTTTAAAAGTTTGAGTCGTTGTGTTGCCTTTTGAAGGAATTGGTTTTACTTTTCAGTAATATGAAGGAAGCATGTAGCAACACATGACATATATTCACTTAGCCATGCACTTCTTTGGAACCTATGACAAATTATCTAAATCAATCTGACCACTTGCTTTGTGGGTTCTGTTGTTAAGTTCTGATGGCCCCTGACAAGTAAAGATAAGTTGCGGTGGTTTAAATGTGCCCTCCCAGGGTTTATGTATTGAAATTTAACCCCCATTATGAGATACAAAGAAAGTAGAAACTTAATTTAACTATAGAGATATGGACTTTGGGAGGGGATTAGGATTAGGTAAGGTTATCATGATGGATCCTCATGAAGGAATACAATTTTTGAAAAAAATTAGAGACAAGGATAAATGTATACATGAGCTGTCTGACCATATAGTGGCTTATATCACCTCAGGCCTCCTCTAGCAAGGCCATAATTAGAGAAAGCCCCTTGAATTTGAAATAAAACCTTGAGTCCAAATAAATCTCTATTTTATATAAGTCCCAGCTTCAAGTATTCTGTTATAGTAACAGAAAATGACTAATACACTTTCTTTTCAACCATGTTGTACACTACAATGAAAGTAAATTCCAGACCAAATTCTGCCACACTCACAAATACCCAGAGGGCAAAAAAGAAGAAAAAAATATCAAACAGCCTGTTCTTGTAAGTTTGGTTCCATCTCTTCTTTGTCCTTTAGGAATTCCAAAACAGTCCCTGAGAGGTTATCTACTATACCCATCCATTGTCCTCTCATGCATAAAGCTGAAATACATTTCTCACAATCCCAAGACTGATATCAGGTGATTGAGTTCTGTACTGGCACATAAAATGTTTCACACAAAACTCCTTTTTTTACCTACCACCTTGTAGTTCTATTTAAGATGACAGCTTTAGAAGACAGAGGTTATTTATTTATTTATTTATTATTTTTATTTTTATTTATTTTTTTTTTTAGGGTTTTTTGAGACAGGGTCTCACTTTGTAGGTCAGGTTGGCCCTGAGCTCAGCCTCAAACTCACATCACAGCAATCCTCCTGCCTCTGCCTCCTGAGTGCTGGAATTACAGGCATGAGCCACCACGCCCGGTGGTATGTGGTACTGATTGCTACTGGGAATGAGTCTCCACGCCCAGTATTGTATGTGGTTACCAGGGATCAAACCCAAGTCCTTGCACTTGCAAGACAGGCACCGAGGTTATTAAAGAAGAATGACTAGTGTCTTTAAGTCACCAGTTGGAGAAACCCAGAAGAGCTTCCAACCAGAACTAATTAGTTTAGACTTAAATAAATGAAAAATAAACTTTGTGTAAAGTCACTAAAATTTGAAATAGTTCATTACAGCAGGTATGGTTAATTAGCTTAATTAACACAAGTACCTCAGGCAGATATATCAAGATTCTAATGGAAGATCAACACACCATTTAGGGAGCAGTCTGCTGAAATTACTATTGCCTGACGGAGAGGCAGGGCTGGCCTGACTGCTGGGCTTGCTGGATTTCTACTGTGCTCATGCAAAAACAGAGGGACAGACACAATCTTTTTAAGTAATCACCTGTTTCATCAATGAAAACACTGCATTTGACAAATTATGCTAATTAACAAACCCTTTAGTGTGAATTTCAAAGTATTTTTGCACCAACATTTAAGGGTGGATTTTGTAGTAAATTTCTTTAAATGATAATTAACTTGCCCCAGAGTATATATTTCCATCTAGAGTCAAAGTAAAATAAAGAGGTAAAATTTCAAATATTTAACAACTGGTACGGTATAGTCACAAAGTGATGAAAATAGATGTACACTCTTATGCCAGACCTAGGCCTTCTAGCCTGGATTACTTCAAGCATTAACTAAGCTCCCCTGGGGTAGAGATTAAAGTAATTCACACAACTATTTATACTAAGATATTTAAAAATAAATCACAAACAATATAACAGGCACCTAATTCACAGCCATCAACCATTTTATTTATTTCTCTACTCACTCCAGGAATTACAAGCAAAGGATCATGGGACTTATTCCTGAGTGTAAGATTAGATCAATAAAATTAGCCATCTGTCCATGAAAGGCTGTAAATGCAGGTTATATTTAAGTATTATGTTTCCAGCCGCCCAGATGTTGCAGAAAAGTGCCTGCTGATACAACTCCTTCTGCAAAATATAAACTGTTAAATGGCTAATATAACGTATTGCACTAAGAAAAATAAATAGTGTTAAGATTGCATTAAATCTGATTCGGGATATTTAGGTGCCCCGTCAGCAAACACAATTGTTAAAATTTAAATTGCTCATGATTTGCAGAGTCAGACGAAGAAAGTAAAGAGTCTTTAGGGAACTGGAAAAGAGAGAGACTTGGAAACGAGATCATAGTCGAGAAGAATATTGTTTACTCTGGTTGGCTAAGATAGTAATAATTACTATGGTTCTTATTAGATAATAGATTTTCATATCATTTATCTGAAATAAAGAACAAGAAAGGGTTTAATTTTTTTAATTTTTTAATATTTGCATATATATAAAGAGATACCTTGGGAATGAAATTCAGTCCTAAACTAGAAACTCATTTATGGTTCAGATGCACACTATATACATTGCCTGAAAGTAATTTTTACAAAATTTTGGATAATTTTGTGAGTAAAGTAAAGCTTCCCACAAAGGTCAGCAGTGGAGTTTTCACTGTGGCATCATGTCAGTGCTAAAAAAGTATTTTATATTCTGAGACATTCTGAGTTTCATGTTTTTGGAGTAGGGATGCTCACCCTGTAAAATCTTATGCTTATGTAGCACTTCAGCTCTTTCCAAGTGGTCACCTGCTTCCTTTACTTCTATTCTTTAAGCTAGTGGGGTTATTGATAGGTTCGTGGGGGAATTTGTAGCTGAGGAAATAGAAGACTCTTGAGTAGAAGAGACAGAGCCTGCTCCATCTTTTATGTGACTGGCAATGACTCTGGAGTTACTGATCTTCTGACCAATGAGCAAGACCTGCACTATCTCTTAGCTTTGTAACATCTTATATGTTTCCACTGATTCCCAGTCAAAAATTTCCTGGAAAATTATTTCCAGGAACAACTTCCCTCTACGACCACCACCACCACAATCTATAAAACTCTGCCCAAGGTGTTATCAGTCAAACAATGTCCACAAGTCTGCGGGCTGCTGTTTTACATAAGTGAGTCTTTCAAGGGAAACTTCACACTTTGTAACTTCATTGTCTAAATTAAAAGCAGGCCTGTAATTGACCAGAGAGTCTTTCTGACTATATGGGCTTCCCATTATTGCTGAAACACAATACCTAACACCTACAACTTGATGAAGTAAAATTTTAACCTGGCTTACTGTTTTGGGGATTCAGTTTATGGTTGGTTGGTTCTAAGGCAGAAACATCATGACAGAAGGATGTGGCAGAGCAAAGAGGCTTAGTTCATGAAAACCAGAAAGCAGAACAGGGAAACAGTGCCAAAGAGGAAAGGGGGAGGGGCCACATAGCGTATCTAAGCTCATGCCTCTGTGAACTACCCAGACATACCCAGGAGAATGCTTTACTAATCTGCCAAACATTTCCTAGTCCAAAGAACATGACATATTTATAAATTAGTTTTACTTGGAAAATTTTATAATTCCACATATACTAACTCATGTGCAATCATATATTAGCATGTATGGGAAAGGTTAAAAGTATATGAAATCATAAATGTCTGTTTATTACTTGATATATCTAGAACACACACACACACACACACACACACACACACACACACACACATATATATATATATATATATGTATGAAGAGACAACTATTCATTTCTTTATCCAGATTAAACCATTCTAGCTCCTCCAATATTGTCTTCACACTTCCATCTCCCCATCTTTTTCAATGCTTTGAGACAAGCCCTGTTTCTCTCAGTCCTCTGAGCAAACCTATATAATATGTTTTTTCCTTTAACCTATTTTTAAGGATGAGGAAGCTAAAGCTTTCACCAAGCAACCAGTACAACAGTGCCAGAACCTGAATTCAACTTGTTGAGTACCAGGATAGATACGCTCACCCAAATCTTTCTGCTCAACCAGAAAGATTAAAGGTGGAAAAAAGCAGCTTTGCAGAGGTGAGGGCAAGATGGAGGACAGGTAGCATCTGGCCAGACTTTTGATAACACTAGATTTCCCTTCCTTTGTACAACAATCATGAGGGGAAAGAGGGTGGAGAGGAGAATGTGGCCTAGAAAATGTATCACTTAGGTACCAATAAAACCAAAAATCCTAAAGCCAACCTCCCAAAACCTTAAGCACAGGATTATTTGATACCTTACAATGATCCAGAGCAATGTGCTGTTGTTAGAAGTCACAGTTTGGTGTGGATGACCCAGAAACTGTGGGTATAGCACACAGTACTCAGAAAAATGCAATGGGGGGGGAGTGTTAAGTGTGAATCTCCAGCCCAAGGTGTCTAAAATTCTTTAAAATGCAGATGCCCAGGACGTACTAAAATTTCTTATCCCCCTAGGAAGTTCAGGACTCACCAGGGGCCTGTAATCTACTCAGAGTACACTTTGGAAGGGTGCCCTCTGCTGGCATAAATTTTATTTTTTCCCCCACTTGAGTCCCTCTTGCAAGACTTCTTGCAAGGAAGCAAATAATCTGCCAGCTCATTTCAGAGGGCCAAAACCATACTATGGGTTCATCTTAAAAAAAAATATAGTTCATAACAAATGGAAACAAAGATGAGTCTGGGGTCTCCCTAGAAACTGTCCCTCAGGATCTCTTCTTTCTCACTTTTCTAACCCCAAAATAACAGGTTTGATTCCAGTACATGGAACTTGTAAAGTAGGGACCAAGATGAGAGTCAGGGGTCTTGACCAATTCAAAAACTTTTCTGCTGCAATCACATCATGCTATCCATTTAGTCAGTTGGGCAAAACTAGAGACCTACTTGCCTAAAGAGTGAGGTCTAGTAACACAAGATTTTCCCAGGAAAACAATGCAGAAGCTGGGGCTCCCTGAATCTCAGGCATTTGGGACTCTATCTTTCATAATTCCAGCACAGAATCACTGGGCCACTTCTGGGCCATAGTAACCCATGAACAGATGGACATCTATTCCCAAAAGAATTCTAAGGTTATTAAAGCTCTGAGTTCTGGGTAGGAAAACAAAAGCAAAATAATTCTACTCAGTTCTCTTCTGGCCAAGTGACTCTTCTTAGCAAAAGAATTCTGAAAAACAAGAACTGCCTTGTATCAAGCTACACTGACCCCTGACCTTGACTTCTCTGCCCCTTTAGCACACAGAGAATCATAGAAATAAGAAAGGGGGAGAGAAGGGGAAAAGGGAGATAAAGAGAGAAGGAAAGGAGGGGGGTGGGAGGGAGAAAGAGAAGGGAGACAGATACTTCTTTATTGAGATGAAAGATGATATAGAACCTAATATAAGGGGAAGAAAAATGATGAGAGGAAAAGTCAAAAAATTATTCTGCCATAGTTCTTGAATTGCATAGAACTCTGTTAGGTAATATGAAAGATAGATCTATGTCTATATAATATAATATATATTATATATATATCAATATCATGGGGCTACATATATCAGCCCTGTATCTAACTGTTTATCTTCTGTCTCTCCTCTTTTTTTCCCTCTCTTTCTCTCATATATATATATATATATATATATATATATATATATATATATATACATGTACATACACACACACACACATATCCCCACTCATCACCTTTGTAAACTCGTTTTTCCCAAAAGCCAAGGCAATCTGGATCAGCACTGTGATGGAGTATAGCTGGTTAGAAAAGCAACAAGGAGAGACATCCAGAAAAGATAAGGTTCCTTAGTTATGTGCTTCAGAAAGGGTCTTGAGGAGAGCTGTAAGTGAGAAAGTAGTCTCTTGTGAATGCCATGTTGATCAGGGTAACATTTGGAGAAGTTGGCCAGCATGACCTCTGACCCCTTAACCATCCAGCCTTACATCAAGGCTGCAGAAACTGCGTAGAAGTACATGTGTTCTCCACCATCGACCGACAAGGCACAGTGCCTATGAGCTAACTCCAGCCCTTTGTTTTTCCTTTCAGAGTTTCCTAACTCTTCATTTTAATCCAATTATGTGGCTAGAGAAACACTGGAGAAGTGGGAAGAAAAAAGATGAAAAGGGAGTATCTCACTCAGGATGAATGTGTACCTCCTAATTTTTAACTCTGAACCTGACTTGACCTGTTCATCTTGGGACCACTGGCAAACTGGACAGACAGGAAGAAAGGTAGGACCTACCTCTATTCAATGCCAGAGTGTTAAGTGATGCCATGAGTTCTGTTTAAATAAAGTGCAACCCAGGGTACAAGACTAAGAGGGAAGCAATGGCCTTTAATGCAGCAAGCCCTCAACTCCCAGGACCACACCCTTAGCCTGAGCATTTGGCGTCATTTCAAGTACAGCACAGCAGGGTTCAGCCTAAAGAATCCTAGTGCTGGGAACTTGCAGAAAGAAAACAGATCTCTCTACACCATGTACAGCTTCTGATGTTAACCTGGGCAAGCCATTTCATCCTCCTCAGCCTTGTTGCAAAATGATGAGTTGATTTCATTTCCTTCTAGATCTATATTCAAATCTGTGTCAGAAAAGGAATAAAAAGTTCTACAAATTGTGTTTGTGCACCATGGAGATCTAGAGAAAGAATACCCTAATGGCGGTACAGACTTAGGGCCCTCTGCCCTCCCAAGTGCTCATCAGAACCCCTTATTTCTGCCCCCAAGCACTCTAGTGGACTTTCTGCCCCCTCACAAACCAATAGTAAGAAAATGGCTTACCATCACTTTTGAGTATTAAGGGTGAGGTTGGCACATAGTAGCTTCCAAGCCCATGTCAGTACAGTGCACACCCCACTGTCTGGAGGCCTAGACCTTTCCCATGGACAATGCAAGCTCTTATACACAACACAGATAAGCTCTCCCGGCCTCCAGAGCTCTGAGCCCTGAGAGCTCCCTCTTTAACCTTGAGGAAGACACCCTACAAGACAGAACACACACCTCTGTGAACAGGGCTACTATCTCAGAGCCTGAGTTATCATTCCCCTACAGAATCAGCCACAATGTCCCCTTCAATAGAAGAGGGATAGTAACAGTCACTACCTGTCTCCCAGGAATGTTGCTGTCAAGTGAAGAAATCAATAGGAGTTGAGTTCTCAGAACAGAGCAGCAAATACCTAATTAGTGTCAGTTATTATCATTTATTGTTAATCCATTTGAAAATGGCCATTTCTCATGAGTCTTAGTAAACACAGAAGGTTTCTTTACTCTTCAGTGTCAGAAAATGAGCTCTCTTGGGGTGACAGAGGGTGCTCATCTCTAAGGTGCTCCCTCTTCTTTTCGGCTTTTGTTTTTCTTCACAAGAAGTAGGTGGGAACGGGGACATTCAGGTTGATCTGAATCCAAGACTCAAAGCTGTACTTATCAAAAGTAGACTTAGGGGCATGAAGAGCAGGGAGGGTTATCCAAACAAAAGAGGATTGCTCTGGAATGCATGGTCCAGGCCACGCAGCCTGCAGAGTACTGTACACAAGCCGATCTCTGTAGAGGAAACAAGGTCCAAAGAAGCCCCTGTATGGATGCTAGCAGGATCCGCTGGTGTCTGGGGAAGATTATAAATTAGCTCATTGCTGTTCGCATCAGAGCCAAGCAAGACACATTCAGTTTTTAATCTGGACCAATTTTCCGGATCAAAAACTAGTCTTTCCAAAGGATGTAAATGAGCCCAGGAGGGAAATTTCCCCTGAAGTTTATGAAGTAGCTGTCATTTTAATATAAGCAGCTTTCCAACCTGAAAGCCAGTGTCTGGATAAAATTATAAAGTAATAAAAAACTCTTCTTGGCTGAATGTAGTCTAAACATGCCTCCTACTTCAAATGTGATGTGTTGAATGTGCTGAAAATATTTAGAATGTAGGGTGGCCAACTATCAAAACCCTACCTATGCTTCAAATTAAAGCAGGGGCCAAACAAGATATATTCAGGGCATGAATTTAAAAATAAGACTCTGAAGGAACCAAGCAGAGAACATGTTGAAGAAAGGAACTGCAAAATAAATAAGGAAGTAAGGTGAACCATATGAGCAATTTTACACAGAAATCTTTTGTCAAATCCTTAAAAATTCTGCTTCAATGGGTTGAAATCTATCCGGTAAAAAAACCCAGGCACATGGTGTTCAGGCTTAAGAACTATAAATACATTTATGCATTGTTCAGAACTTGGGACCAGATGTTTTAGGCAAGAAACCTGCAGAATGAAATTGATTATGATGTGGTTCTCTTAAGGAGTAAAGTTAGAGTGAAGCCCTTTACAGAAATCTTGAAAGTCTGCATGAGGGCATGCAGGAAGAGAAACATTTTAGCAAAATACTGCCTTGAACTGTTGCGGTTACCGCTAAAATGAACTCAACAGTGTGGAAATGGAACAGCTTCTAAGCATGGTGCACATCAGGTAACAATTGCTCAGGTGATAGAGGATACAACCTGAAGACTAGGATATCCAGGGCTAAAAGGCAACAGCTAAATATTTAGGCAGTGAAAATGTTTAAGCAGACAAATGGGAACCTGGACAGATTATTTTCTTTCCCCTCTGATAAAATGTCCCTGGTTTGCTGCCTTCTCACAGAAATGTTGTGAAGACGAACTGCACTTTCTATGAGGTTTTGTGGACTGCATTCAAATAATTTTATTGTTTTCCATTGTTCCTAAGATATAATTAATCCCATAAGACCTCGCTTACAAAGTAAGCTAAGAAAAAACAGATCTTTTTTCTTTTCTCATAATTCTAAATATGGTCTTAACAAAGAAGAATAAAAATCATTACTCGGAAACAACGTTCAGAACTTTAGTGTTTAGAATATTCTCCTTCGAGTAATCTCGTACCACAGGCCGAATGAAAGTGGATGGAAACACACAGACTGATTACCTATAGAAGTGGAGGGAACGCAAGTTACTGAGGTTTCAAGTCTTCTCCAAGCCTTTGTAACAGTCTACAGTGCACACATTTTTGTTGAAACAGCAGAGCAAAGACAGAAGTTCACAAGATGGAATTACCACAGCGATTCTGTCTACAGCACCAAGGGCCCCAGGCCGGGAGAGGACCCTAACTGGAGCCACACTGCTAGAGTGCGTGGGCCAGGGGCTCGGGGCCGCCTCAGGCACTTCACGGAACGGCTGGGCTGTGGGCAAAATGAATTCATTAAGATGCTTAGAGACCCAGGAAGGGCTGTTGAACTCCTGTGCAGAGTCGCAGTCCTCTGTAATTGAGACAGCATGGTCACTGCCCCAGCGCAGCTCGCTGTGGCCAAAAGCAGAGCCCACTCCCCCTCCCGGTCTGGGAGTAGATCCTTTCTTATCATCAAAAAATATTCCCGGGACTGGTGCGCTGGGGGAGGGAGAGGTTCTAGTCTCTGGTGCGCTCTGGGCAGAGCTGAGGCCAGTTTAGCGGGCGCTGGTCGGGACAGTGGTCCGCCGCTTTGCGTCCTCACGGAGGACCCGGGGAGGGCGCTCGGGGCGCGGTGGCCCGGGGAGGACCCAGTGCGTTACCTGGCAGTCGGAGAGCGGCGGGGACCGGCGCTGCGCCAGGACGGAGGCTGGAAGCCAGCAGCAGGAGCCGCAGCAAGACGCCTCGGGGTAAATCCATTTCACCACTGAGCCTGCAAAGTTTCCCCAAGTCCCGGGCGCACTGGGAAAGGGCGTCTCCCGGGGGCCGTGAGGGGCGCGGCCCCGCGGATCCGCCGGCGGGTGAGGAGGTGGGGGCCGCGGGGCGCCAGCAGCGGGAGCGACGGCGGCGGCGGGAGTGAGGCCGGCTCCCAGCGGCGGGCTCGCGGGAGGGGGTGGAGGCCGAGGGAGGGAGGAGGCTCGACCCGCCGGGAGGTGGAATTGCAATCGCGGAGAAGTGAGAGGCGCGGGCCTGAGGCGACCCACCGCGCCCGCCCCGCCCCCGCCGCGTCCGGCGACCCTCGGCGCGGCGCTTCCAGCCGGTGACCTAGATCGGGGGTCTGGGAGGGGCCAACTTCAACCACTGGAAACGCGGGCCAGGAGTTCGGGGACTCGCGCCGGGACCCTGAGCCGCGGTCCCGACCCTGAACTCTCGGGACGCCCCCACCCCGGCTGGACAGTCCTCCGTCCGCGCCCCGCGAGGTCGCTCCCACCGCTTCAGAGACTTTCCCGACGCCTCGAGGCGCCTGTGCGGGTCCCGCGCTCCCCGGGGATGAGGGGGGAGGGGGAGGGTCTGCGATTTGTGGGGTGTGGGCAGTGTCCGGGGCGCTAAGAAGATAAATGGGATTTAAGGAGCACAGATGGAGAGCCCAGGCCGGGCCACTCCGACGGGGAGGCCAGGCGGGGATTAGGGGCCAGACGCGGGGGAGCGGGGTCCCCGTGCGGCCCCTCCGAGGAGCGCGGAGACGCGGAGGGCGCGGAATCCCCGGGTGCCCAGGCTCTGGAAGAGGACCGAGAAAACTCGCCACGGGGGCGATCCGGCGGTCCGCTCCGGGCTCAGCTTCCACGCCGGGAGACTCCGCTCGCAGCCGGGCGCTGCTGCCCGGGACTCCGGAACTTGCGCCTCGGGCGGCTTTCGCAGCCCTGCCGGGAAGGGAGATCCAGACGCAAGGTTTTCGCACACCCGCGCCCTGACCTCCAAGCGGCAACAGGAGAAAGTGGATAAGATAAATAAACCAAGAGGAATAAATTAAAAGAGAAGCGCTGCCCTTGCGGGTTCCTTAGGAGAGGTCAGAGGCCCTGGAAGCGCCCCGCGGAGGGCGGCGCCCTGGACCCGGCCAGGCGGGTGGGAACAGCCTGCCTTTGCGACAGCGGCAGGGCACAGTGTTGAATGATAGATCACACACACGCGCGCGCGCGCGCGCGCGCACACACACACACACACACACGCACACACACACACCACTGCTGGTCTAGAAGAGGCACAAGTAGATGCTCAGCGTTCTCAGGGCCCTCGGTCCCCGCGCTCCCTCCGCGCCGCAGCAACCCACTTTTGCTTTTCCTGATAGGTGACAGCACCTTGGTTTTTATTCACCTGCGTCAGAGCTCCGGCGGCCACCATCCCAGTTGTTGGACGACTCTCTTTAGAAGAGAGGGCCCCAGAAGTTTGGAATGTGGTTTCCTTTCATGGTGTGTGGGGGGTGCTCTTTCTCACTTAAAAAATTTTCTTCTGATGTCAACATTGGAAGTAGCAATAATCAATATTATAGCTAGCACTTACATAACATACCCTCCCTCCCAGACTCTCTTTGAAATGCTTTTTAATTCCCATAACAGCCATGCAAGGTAGGTACTGTCCTCATTCTACAGATGACAAAACAGGCCCCACCCCCTCCCAAGTGCGGGACTGTGACAGAGCTGAGCTCGCCCGCCCCAGAGCCTTGCCCCGCCTCCGCGCTGTACTGAGGACTGAACTCAGGGCCTTTGTGGTGAACTACATCCACAGCCTTTTTCAATTTTTCTCTTTTTAAATTTCAAGACACTAAGTCATCGAGTTGCCCAGGCTGGGCCGAAACTCATGATTCCCCTGTCTCAGACTCCTAGAGCCCCGAGATTTCAGGAGTGCAACACCACGCCCCGCTAAAGTGCAGGCTTTTAAGGAGACAAAGCTGGAAAGCAGACTTAGAAGGAGACGGAGTTAAGCATTTTTTCATATGCTTCTTAGCTGCTCTTACTTCTTCAACATCATTAGTCATTCGAGAGATGCAGATGAAAACAACAGTGAGATTTCATCTCACTCCACAAAGAATGGCTGCCATTTCAGAATCAGCCAGCAGCAAATGTTGGCGAGGCTGCGGAGAAGAAGGAACCCTTCTCCACTCTTGGTGGGACTGTAGACTACTACAACACCTGTGGAGATCAGTTTGGAGATTCCTCAAAAACCTAGGACTGGAGGTCCCATTTGACCCGGCCATTGCCCTGCTAGGTATATACACACAAGAATTAAAAGACTCATATCACAACGACATATGTGCACCCATGTTTATAGCAGCTCAGTTTGTCATTGCTACATCATGGAAATAACCCAAGTGTCCATCAACTGGAGACTGGATAAAAAGCTGTGGTTCTTCTGCAGAATGGAGTACTACTCTGCCATAAAAAATGATAAGTTTGAATCATTTCTACTTAAATGGACATACCTTGAGGAGATCCTCATAAGTGAAATAAATAGGTCACAGATAGGTAAATATCACATCTTTTCTCTGGTATGAGAAAATAAACATGTAAATGAGTCCTAGAATTGTATGTTATATATTGCGAAATAGAAAATACTCAAAGTAAAATAGGATGAAGGGGGAAAAATAATGAGATTATAACAAAAAAGAAAAGAAACAAATTTTATGTATATAGGGGGTTGTAGGGTGGGTAGGGCTATGGGAAAATTGAGAATTAAATTGTGTCTTATACTGGTACAAATCCCCATTATGGAATGCAATCGTGATGCTTATATGTAATGTACCAATAAAGATTTCAATTAAAAAAAAAAAA